>JABSTQ010010397.1:0-237597 GCA_013358835.2 Ixodes persulcatus
GTCTTCAAACAACCCGGCGCCGTTTCGCACGGGAGACAGGAGATGGCGCAACGAACGCCGCCAACGAACGAGCATACGGCGAGAGCCGGCGTCATTAGCAGACAATCTTTCCGACTCAAAAGCGGTGCGCGTTCCGCAGGCGGCGTACCACGAAAAAAAACAGTCAAAATAACCCGACAAACCTTTTTTTTCATCGATTATGTGTCCATTCAATCTGTTTTATGAGTAAGGATGATAAAATAATGCATTGCCAACTGATATCAGAAAAGCTTGCGCCGCTTTTGAGTCGAAAAGATCGTCTGCTAAAGGCGCCGGCTCTCGGCGTCGTATGCTCGTTCGTTGGCGGCAGTTGGCGTCGCGACCGCTTGCGCCATCTCTTGCATCCCCTGCGAAACGGCGCCGTGTTGTTTGAAGACCGGTGGCGTTGCTGCGTTTCTATAGGAGCTAAGCCTTTTTTCTTTTTTTTACTTTTTCCTCAGGTAAGTTCGCTCTTTGCAAATTTTACAAAAAAAAAGCACCATCTGTGGGCAACGCTGCACAAAATCGTAGCGCGATAGGTTAAGAAAACAAATTTTGCGGTCGATTTAAAGAGCCTGGTTTCTCCTTGAATCACCCAGTAGAATGCAAATTCCAAAACTACACTAACTACACAATTCGCAACTTTCACGACCTATAGGGGGCGCGCTGGCGCCTATCAAAATGGCTGTCACCTGGATGATCGTCGTAGAACAGCAGTACAAGGCGCGGTCTGTGACGCGTGAGTAATTCTAGTTTTGCTTTCTGCGAGCGGTATTAGAGCCTAACTTTACTTTTTCACCCCAGAAACATGTAGGGAAGCACCTTTATTGTGAAGCCGATCATCCAGGAGCTAGGGAGCGCGATTCTCGCACCGCGGTACCACCATCGCTGAAAGTTGCGAATACTATTAGCGTCGAGAAGTTTTGGTGGCTCCCTCCAGTGGTTCCCCTTTGTGACGTCATTACCTTGCAAACAACAAGTTTGATGGTGTTTGTTATTAGCATGGTGGGAGCTTGAAATCATTGCGCTCTCAAAGGAACACTGCCAACACCGTCAAAATTAAAGTTCTTTCATTCCTCTTATTTCCGTCGATGATAATTCCCTTTCCGACGTCATAGTCAGCGTTCGGCCAATCGTGGAAGGCCGACCACAGCGACGCTTTCGGCCGCGCACGGGGCTAATACTCTGTTTCACCTTATGATGTACCGCAGGAAAGGCTACAAGCGCGAGCCCCTTGCTCTAGGGCACATCTCGGCGGCACAAGCTCTCGTGCGTTAAGAGTAGCTCCCAACCGCTATGAGCTCGCGCTTCTAGCCTTGTCTGCGGTACAACATAAGGTGAAACGGAGTATAGTGGCGCAGTGGCGCGCATCAGTGAAATAACATACGCAAAACCGAAAATAAGATAGTCTCTTGAACGTTCAAGGCACAAGCACAAAACACGTTGCGAGGCACGTTGCACGTGCCTCGTGCATCGACGCACCTTGCGCTACTTTTGAAACATGAAAAGGCTTTAGGTGAAATCGGAGACGACACCACCGCGGCCGCATCGAACATCCGCGTGCACATGCGCGTGGACTGGCGCGGACCTCCCGTCCGTCAGGGCCATGGATTCGGCGCCGTAGGCGTTCTGACTAATGCAAATGAGCGGAGTGGAATGTATTCCCCCTAGTAAAGTATTTGCTGCCACTAAGAACCGGCGACACGTCCACGGATGTGCCCCTCCCACCTGGTCCCTCCCCTGTGTCGTCTCCTTTTTGCGCCCGCGTGTAGCCAACACCACCTGGTGGAGCGCGGAAAAGACGAACAAAATACCGAGTTCCAGGCCCCGTCACGAGGTGCCGCTCAAACTCGGCCCTCCGTAGAGTTCCTGCCCTCCGGAGGTGCGTGCTTGAGGGTTTCCAGATGGAGTGGTCATAAGTATTAGCGGCGAGATGTCTCGGTGGCGCCCTCCTACGGTTCCCTCTCGTGAGGTCATTACTTTGTGAACATCAAGTTTGATGGTGTTTGTAATGAGCATTGTGGAAACTCGAAATGATTCAACTCTGAAACCAACACTGCCAACACCGTCGAAATTGTAGTTCTTACATTCCTCTTATATCCGTCGATAAGAAATCCTTTGCCGACGCCATAATCAGCATTCGGCCAATCGTAGAAGGCCACCACAGCGCCGCTTTCGATCGCGCACGCTGCCAATAGAGTTGGTCGTGCTACGAACTTGCTGGCATGTTTAACCATGCATGACCGCTTGTTACTGTTTGCCTGATTGGCCTGGTTTACGCGCAGGCAAATACAAGGGCAAAAAAGGGGAGGGTACAAGGAGAATACCGTCCTGTCCGTACCCTCGCTTCCTCGTCCTCAAGAGCTGCGCTGTAATTCGGCATTACAGGATATTGTAAACGTCCTTCATTTTTTTTATATATATATCTTTCCAAGACGTGGTTGCGCGAACGTCATTCGTGGTGACAACGGTCCTCAGTTTGGTTCTAACGAATTCCGCCGATTTCAGAATGAGTGGAAGCCTAGCTGAAGACTTCGAATCGTTTATACTCCAACGTAACGTCGACGGGCGCGGCGTAGCGCAGCGCGCACAGATACGGATTGGTTGCAGATATCGAGTTCCTGGTTGCCGGCCAATGAAAGGCGCGCGTTTTGCGCTACGCTGCGTTCACTGCGCTCAACGTCGGAGTGTAAACAGCCTTTTACTACTCACAAAGCAAAGGAGAAGCAGAGATAGCAGTACAAACGGCAAAGAACCTGCTTCGAAAATCTTCAAATACATAACTAACTCATCTGGCCCGCCATTAAGTACTCCCGGGCCTGACGGGTTTTCCCCGGCGGAACTTCTAATGGTACGACAGTTACGCTCAACACTTCCTACAGTGTCGAGTACCCTGGCACCTCGCTGGCACCACACCAAGAGGTATAAGCAAAACTGCAAGAAAGGCAAGACCAGAGAGGGGTCTTACTATAACAGGCGCCACCGTACAATAAACTGCGAGCAGCTGAGACCGCGTTCCGCAGTTTAGATCCAAGCGGGTACAGCCGAACAAGGAACTGTAAAGAACCAAGCCAAGCCGCCGCGGTCGTATCTCGTAGAAACATACCAAGGGACAGAACTACGCACGAGACCCCACCTACAGCCCATGATTCCAGAGACGCAGGTCCAAGCTAGAGCCACTCTATATGACAGCGTAGCTGCCAGAGAAGCGCCACGCTTTTTCCTGTGCGCCTCTCACCGTGATTGGTCACACGCGGTACCATAGCAACGAGCTGAGCTGGCTCCTTAGCAACCGAGTGACTACTCGTCACGTGACCTCACAAAAGCCGTGATGTCACCGGTAAGATGGCAGCGCCCAGAGCTGGTGGATGCGAGTTTGTTCGGTGCGCGGTAGTCGTAATGTGCCGCTGCTTGCCGACGATTTCGGACTTCTTCGTGCTCTCTGACGCAGGTATAACGTGAAGATCTAAAAGAATGATTCTTTATACATTTTCTGTGCAAGATCGCTCCGGATATTAGCACCTGTGCGACAGCATCAGTCATATCGCCGTAGCGGTGCTTGAATTCCAATCAACAAGACTATTCCTGGAATAACAAAAAAATCGACGCTCTCTTCAGTTGTCCTTCGGCAGCTTTCCTTGTCTTTATTGTATACACGGCACTGTTCTTCTTGGCACATATATACCGATGCATCAACTACGCATAACTGCTCATCGATTGGCTTGGCTGTCCCAGAGCTTCATCTGAAAGCTGGTTACAAGGTGTCCCACAAAACCTCATCTACGGCTGCTGAACTGGTGACCATTCGAGAGGGGCTCCAACAGATTAAAGAAGCATCACCTCGCGCTTGGACGATCATCAGCGATTCACAGTCTGCCCTCCAGTCGCTTCAGTGTCTACGCAAAAATAGTTCAAACACACAAGTAATTTTAGACATATTCAAAGTTCACTCAGAAATTGTTTCCCTTGGCCACTCCGTATCATTCCAGTGGGTGCCCAGTCACTGTGCTGTCACGGTTAACGAAATGGCTGACTCTATGGCTGCAAAGGCTCACGAATCTCCCCCAAAAGTCCTAGCTCCATTTACAAAATCGGAAATCTGTTCAAGAGTGTGATTTGGGGGAAATCGACCGCAACGAGCCTCTGGAAAGAGGACATCAACCGAAGCTCCACTCTAAAAATATTGACCCGCACCTGCGGTTTCGAGTACCTAGAGGCCTGAAGAGAGGACGGGAAGCGGTTCTCCATAGGATTCGGCTAAAGGTCGCCTACACTAACTATTACCTTCATCTTATTGGCAAATTGGAGTCCCCAAACTGCTTTTCAGACAGGTCAATTTTAACCTGTCTGAAATTTTTATCTATAGCCTCGCTAGCTTTTTCATTGAACATGCCTGTTGGTAACACTACAAATCGACCCTCTTTGTCTGATAACATGAGACTGCAAAAAGCCGGCTATCCATCAGCACTACTGTCAGATATTGCGAGCACCATAATTAAGAAAGTAAAAGATCCAGAATACAAAACGTAGTGCGGAAAGAAAGAGACCAGTTGTCATCCCGTATATACACAAGATTTCCCATAACCTAAAAAATGTTGGAAACCGATATGGAGTCCCAGTGGTCTTTTCAGCTCCACAAAAAATGAGCCAGATTTGTCCAAGAGTCAACGCCAAGGCAGAGGGAAGTCTAAAAAACAGATGTTCAAAAAAGCACGCCAAGCCGTTTGTGCCATGTGCCACGGGTGTTTTTTACAACATACCACTATCCTGCGGCTGCACCTACATTGGGCAAACAGGACTCTGCGAGCACGACTACTCCCTCAGAGCCACGGTGGAGGGGAATTTTTCACTTCACTGTAAAGAGTATCTAAGTGAACCGTCTTTTGATGCCACCACAGTTATGGGAAAACACTGGGACAAAACAACCCGAGAGGTGGTGGAAGCCTTTTACATCCACAGTGGAGGAGCAAGTTGCATCAGCACACCATGGGTGCTATGTTGCGCTTTTTGGACTCCCAGGAGACTTGGAAGAGGGAAGTGACGTCAACGACTAGAGAAACGCAGATTGGATGTTGACAGAAGAAAACAAAATCAACATCCAATCTGCATTTGCTGCGTTGTTGACGTCACTTCCCTCTCCCTAGTCTCCTGGGAGTCCAAAAAGCGCAACATAGCCCCCCATCTGTCTCGTTCTCCAACAAAGAGTTAAGCCTGGTTCAGACAGTTGCGTTTGACCGCGTTTGACTGCGTTGCGGCTGCGAGAAACCAGGACATCCCTGCTGCTTATATCGCGTGCCAAGATGATTCCATGAATTGGATTCCACGCTTCATACGAACCACAGATGTGCCGGTGACTCGCTTTCGGTTCTCGACGCAACGCAGTCAAACGCACTCAAACGCAAGTGTCTGAACCGGCCTTGAGTTCATGAAACTGACTATGAAGGCCCAGCGCGTGCCATAACGACCACACATCATGGCACAGGTCACACGTGCAATTTATGGTGACCAAAATATTTTTCTTTCTCTTTTTCTTCTATTAAAATATCTATTTGCGAGTCAGCACTCTGTTCTATCCGGTGTGTCTCTTCCCTTTATGTCCTTTTGCGCTGTGCATTTTTCAATAGGCCATATGCGAAATCCTTGCCAGCTATCATCATCATGCCATTAGGAGCCGCCATATTGGGGGGTTTATCACATCTTCCAGTAGTGGACGAGGCGCATCTGCATTTAACTCGGTTTTCATGATATTAGGGCAGTTTATTTGTACACTCAATGGGTTGCTGGTTAGTTTCGGATCAAAGAAGAAAAGAAAGACGGCCGCCAAATTCAGGAAAAGGAATTGTCAGCAACGAGGTCGCAAGACTCGTCACTCAAGCAGTGAACTGGGGGGCTATGTTGCGCTTTTTGGACTCCCAGCTTGGGAGAAGGAAATGACGTAAACGACTAGAGCAAACGCAGATTGGATGTTGACAGAAGAAAACAAAATCAACATCCAATCTGCATTTGCTGCGTTGTTGACGTCACTTCCTTCTCCCTAGTCTCCTGGGAGTCCAAAAGGCGCAACATATCCCCCCTGGGCCATCCAGGTCAATGAACGGTATTTCTCGAAGACGTCCTGTGAAGGGTTCGTACTGGACTTGCAGCAGGTGATCATATCTTAGTTCTACGACTTACACTTTGCCGGGACTATTGTTTTTCGGGCGAAAT
Organism: Ixodes persulcatus; assembly: GCA_013358835.2. Lineage (NCBI taxonomy): Eukaryota > Metazoa > Arthropoda > Arachnida > Ixodida > Ixodidae > Ixodes > Ixodes persulcatus. The sequence continues at coordinate 6,226 of JABSTQ010010397.1, forward strand.
CGTCGGTACGGGAACCCCCCAATATGGAGGAAATCTGATTGTTGATCATGAATACACTAGATGGCGCTTCTTTTTGCATATGGTCTATAGAGAGTTTTAGTAGATCGTTCCGATACACCCGATACCACCGATAACGATACTATATATGTAAGCGCAAAGGCGGAGGCAAAGTATCGGGTATCGTTATCGGAGTCATCGGAACGATCTACTAAAACTCTCTATCGGGTATCGTTATCGGAGTCATCGGAACGATCTACTAAAACTCTCTATTAGAGAGTTTTAGTAGATCGTTCCGATGACTCCCATAACGATACCCGATACTTTGCCTCCGCCTTTGCGCTTACATATATAGTATCGTTATCGGTGGTATCGGAGGTATCGAAACGATCTTATGTACAACCTAAATTAACTAGCCCAACTTTCTACTTTATTACGATCAGGTGGAACCAAGCCACTTTGATCGCAGCGCCACCTTCGCTGTGATCGGAGCGAGCGGCGACACAGGTCAAGGTCATATGGGTAATATAGCCCCTTATGGGCAATATTGCATTTTTTATGATTTTGACGTCAAAGGTAACGTCACAACACCACGGCACGACGACGTGTCGTTACGACGACGCCGCGACGTCATCCTCGACTACGTCGTTACTGTACGCCAAGATGCTGTTGTAAGGCCGTCGTGACATCGCGTCGTGTTGAGGACGACACCGTAACGCGACATCAAGTCGCCGTTGTAACGCGGTCATGACGCGCCGCTTGGAGGATGATGTGGATGTGGTCGTCGATGCCTACGTTGAAGCCGACGCCCCACGCAACGTCAAATATCGCTATGGCGTCACGTTAACGTCGTCCTGACGTCGTCGTCGACGTCGACGCGCCGTCACGACGAAGTCTCGACGTCGTGTAACGTCGTCGTCGTCTACGCTGACGTCGACGTCGTGAAGTTGTTGGGACGTCGTCGTGACGTCGAGTTGCGTCATGTCGACAACAGCGTCGACGACCTGACAATAAGAGTCTTTATGACATCGCATTGACAAGAACGCCGTCATTTTGACGTCGCGTGACGTCGTCGTCGGCGTCGTCAACGTCAACGTTGACATCGACGTCGTTGTGAACGCAATATGACGTCAGAACTCAGTCTTCGTGTCGTGTAACGCGCGTTGTCAACGTCGATGACGACGTTGACGTCAAGGCGTCGTAATGTGGCATGGCGTTGTGACGACAAGTCAGGTCGCGGTGCCATTATGTATTGACGTGACGTCTGACGTCTAGGTTGTATACACCAACTCAACTTGCTGACGTCATACGACCGCGGTGGCGCTGCTGTCGGTACTGCGCCAATGCGCTAACGCTTCATTCCTCCCAAATTTGGCTTCTGCGCATGCGCAGTGCCCACACCTGTTGTGGGCAAAGCGGGCTTGTTTGTAAACAGTGTGTTGGTCAATAAAAAATATAGCCCGGCGTTCTATGTTTCAATGACCTTGGCCAGTGTGCCCAGTCAAGCTCTGCGTTGGAACGCAACGCGTTTTTCCGGCTAGCCCACATGGTGCGTTTTTCTCCGCGTCTGCGTCGCGTCTGCGCCTGCGCTTTGACGTCACTTCCGGCGCCGGGACGAAACGCAGCGTTTTTAGGCGCATTCCGGCGTATCTGGAGGAGCCAGATATTTTGCGTCCAGGCGTCGCGTTTCGCGCTGCGTCTAGAAAGCAACAACCAACGAACGGCCGTGTTCACTAGTTGCAAGGAGCGTTTGAATTTTCTTTACTGTTTTCGCCACTGTAGGACTGTAGTTTTCGCCACGGACCTTGCGACAAAGGTGATAAAAATAATAATAATTTTTATTTGCACAGATTGCGATACCTACTCGGCAGCGTGCAAGGCTAGGCAGACAGGTTGAGACCCTTACGCAGGTGCGCCTGCTAGCCCACCGCCAAGTAGGAAAAGGGATACGGGAGGGGAAAATAAAATGCAAACACTCAAAACAGAAAGATACACATACAAAAACGAGTAACAGCACTGTGCCATTCCACGGCAGAGCGCCCGCCAACGCTCGCAGCAGGGCGAACATGGGTAGTTACGTCCTTCCCCCCGCGGACATCAGTTTACAATACCTTTTGCACAAATCCAGGGACCTCTCCCTGCTCCGCGGGAGACGCTGACGCTCCTTCAGCGGAACAGAGAGGAGCTAGCGAAGTACAAAAGCATCCTGCACTCTTGCAGGCGAAATTTAAAGAATACAAGGACACCGAGAGACAAAGGAACAAAATTAATACTATCGGCAACAGCCGCAAGAACACAACCTCTGTAGCGGCCAGCTGTAAATGTTTTGGCTCGTGAGATGGTGATGCCGATGGCGTACCGAAAGGTGGATGAGGCGTACGCACTAAAAAGGATGAAAATGAGTGAAATTGAGCTTCATTGCATTTTATGTAATAAAAATGCGTGCTTACTATTACTAAAATTAAATATTTCGGCATGTAGCCATCATTTAACGCGCAATTTTTATCTAAAATTTGCGTTTGTTTCTTAAGCGCGTCTGGCTACGTTGGGCAGACGCTTCGGAAACGCAGACGCGAACCGCTGCCCGGTAGCGCTGCGTGTGGTTTGACTGGGCGTATGCGTCTGGCTTAAGGCTCTGTTATACTCCGACGTCGAGCGTAGCAAACGTGGCGCAGCGCAGCGGACACCGATGCTGATTGGTCGCAGATATCGAGTTCCTGCTCGCCGGCCAATCAAAGGCCCACGTTCTGCGCTACGTTACGTTCGCTGCGCTCAACGTCGGAGTATCAGAGCCTTTAGCGCGCGCTCCAAGCCGAGACGCGCGTCTAGACGCCCGGAAAAACGCGCCATGTGGGCTAGGCGGAAAAACGCGCCATGTGGGATTCAACCGCTCGTCACTCAATGGGCAAATTTCGCTACACAAACCTGAGTTTCAGGAATGCACGATAGTATTCATTCTTTTGGAGGTTACTTATGATAACGTAATGAACGTTGTACGGCCCTTCGATTTTTCCTTTAGAGCGCTATCGATTTTTAATAAAATCCAGAAATATGACCGTTTTGACTGTTTTTAGCGCGTTTGGAGGCATTTTTGAAAATACAATTATTTAGAAGACAAACGTGACAAAACGCTTGGCCGTACGTACTAGGGGTGCCTCTAATCTTAGTTGTAAGACCATGACGAGAAAGCAAAATATTGTTGTATTTGCGTATTTGTGTAAATAAAATCACCCTGTTAATTTTATTTCTAACTTGTTAAACCAGATGGCGACACTAGTACTAAATGCCTCAAATCAGAGATTTTCTTGCTGTTGTTGTTGTTGTTTTTCTCTCGAGCTCGAATTCGACCGCGATGTCTCGTTGCTCGTGGATCGGTAGCACGTGTAGCGAAAGCTCACGCTGTAAAGCTCACCGATCGTGGATTCAATCCACCGCCTCTGCCCTTTTCAATCTGGATGAGCATCGTACCGGCGTGCTGGTATCACTATTGCGTGATGCACGTTAAAGTTGTCAGACAAGCAGCGGTATACTGCACTGTCTTTCATCTCCAACGAAGACACCAGCCCTCAGAGCTGACTAACTTCCCACTGTATTAACATAGACACAACAGAATTACAATTGATGGCTCCGTTGGTCGGCACATTTTGAACGTTGCAAAAAAGTATAACTAGTCATCAGCAGACTCCTAGCGAAAGGCCTGATAAGGCTCTGAAGGCGATACTTTTGTTGATTCTATACTTTTGTGTGTGCAATGAAAGCGCGCGTGGTCAAACGGTTGCATACGCTACAAGCGTGGCTCGTAAGCACCCTAAGATCGTGCAGGGTTGAACAGAGATATCCTAATATGTAGGGTGCCTCAATGTCCTTCTGCTTCGGGTGATGCCACCCTTTGTAGTACCCGAGTCCCACAGCACGCGCTCATGGGGAAAATACAAAGAAATCGACGAGAACAAAATGTCGCCATAGCACAGTCAGCACCACAAACGCATGCAGGGACACGCTCTTTCACGCGCTTCTGAACAAAAAAAAAAGAAAAATAGAAGTGTGGGACAAAATGGTCAGATGTCTCCACCCTAGGGTGCCTTCATGTGCGCTTTGCTTAGGGTGGAGTCATCTGGCCATTTTGTCCCACACTTTTATTTTCCTTTTTTGTTCAGAAGCGCGTGAAAGAGCGTGTCCCTGCACGCGTTTGTGGCGCTGACTGTGCTATGGCGACATTTTGTTTTCGTCGATTTCTTTGTATTTTACCCGTGAGCGCGTGCTGTCGGCATCGGGTACTACAAAGGGTGGCATCACCCTAAACAGAAGGACAATAAGGCACCCTACTCCACCCTAAGCAACGCGCACATTAAGGCACCCATAATATGTATTTGTAAATAAAAAAAAATAGTTTAATGAGTTGCAAAGAAGGCTAAAATACTTATTCCGAACAACACTTATTATATGAAACATTATTTCAGATATTTTCATTCTCTGTAGACCTTGTTTGGTGGCTAGTGGATATGAAAAAAAAAAATAATCACGATTTATATTATTTTGAAAAATTACAACATATTTTCTTAACCAACAACTGGGTTCAATCCCCGCCCCTGCCCGTTTCGATCTGGATGAGCATCGTACCGGCGTGCGGTCGTGTATCACTACTGCGTGATGCACGTTAAAGACCCCAGGCTAGCGGTTGCACTGCACTGGCTAAATTGCTCATCTACAGCTGGGAGACTCGTCGCCCTTGGAGGCAGACCAAGTTCTAGGCTGTATAAACATACACACAACCCATTTTTGTTTTTTAACCAACAAACAGGTGCTTACTCTGAGATGCAAATGGAATTTTGACGTTAGCGTTTTGGCGCTCAAAACATTGTTTTTTTGTAAATTTAACACTTCCCGTACTGCGAATTACTAAGAAAACCGAACGGGCCACCAATAGGTAGAAAATACGTTTCTACATAAGGTAAAGAGTACATTTCTTTTTTTTTTTTTTCTTCAACTTTCTAATTTTTAGGCAAAATCAAATGAACCTCTAAATAACTTTAGTGTCTTCATATATAACCTCGGGAGTTCAACATGCTATTGTCCGTTATGAACACCTCTTTCAACAGTGATCTTACTATGTCACAATGGAATGAAGCGGTGCTACTTTTTCTGTCTGGAAACATATTGGGGTGTGTGTATGTTTATGGGAAGCGAGCATGCCGGCCGCGTCGCGGCGGCCGCCTATTGTTTGCCGCATCAATTGTTGTGGCTTTCTTACCCCCCTTTCACACTGGAAGCGGATCCGCGTTCGCGAAGCGGTTGCGAACGCGGTTGTATAAAGATCTAGTACAATTGCACGCGCATTTGATGTCATCAAATGCGCGTGCAAATGTACTGAATCCTTATACAACCGCGTTCGCAACCGCTTTGCGAACGCGGATCCGCTTCCAGTGTGAATGAGCCCTTAGAGCGGAATAGCTACCTTGGAAATTACAGCGCTAACCCGCTACAACGCACAACCAACGCAGCGACTGGCAGAAGTTCCAAGGAAGTTCCACGATGAAACGGACCCGTTTGCCGCTAGGGGCGCCCTGGTCGGGGCCTGAATTAGATGTGCACGGTTCCTATAGACGCTTTACAGCAGCTGTGCATGGGCGCCGCCATAACTCACATTCAGTTTTTGTTCCCTCTTATTCCGTTCGCTTGACTTCATCATTTTCACAGCAGGACAGGTTATTGCCATTTTAAGTGTTACTGTGTCCTTCCCCCCAGCATAGCCCGTTGTGGAGACTCGTCAACGCCCGCTTCAGTGGCTCGGCATCTCGGTAAGACAAGAGAAGGGCGGCTATGGCGGCTCAATCTGGCGCGTGTGTAAAGCGTCTATACAGCCTAGAACATAGTCTGCCTCAACGGGCGACTTGTCTCCCAGATGTAGGTGAGCAATTTAGCCAGTGCAGAACAACCGTTAGCCTGGGGTCTTTAACGTGCATCACGCAATAGCGATACACGAATGCACGCCGGTACGATGCTCATCCAGATCAAAACGGGCAGGGGTGGGGATTGAAGCCAGGATCGCTGGGTTATACAGCGCGAGCTTTCACTCCACGTGCTCCGAGCTGGTGTGCTCTGTGGCTCTAGCTATTTAGTGGCACTAGCTCTAGCCCACTCGGCCACCGATCCTTTTTGTTTTCGTTATTGCACTTGGCCACCGATCCCTCTTGATCTGTCTGGACTAAAGCCCTCCGATGTGTTTGCGTTTGTCTTGCAAGTGGCGTCAAATGCGCCAGTGCACGAGGCCCGTGTCTCGAGCGGCCCTTGGAAGCAGTTGTCGTCGCAATACTGAAATGAGCGGCCCTTGGAAGCGAATGGCAGCGGAGCACCCGCTCCTCGCACGTGTCTTGCGCGTTTCCACAACAATGGTTAGCGGTACTTGCAAGCGTGAATTTTATCAAATGAATTTAAGGACTGTTTATACTCCGACGTTGAGCGCAGTGAACCCAGCGTGGCGCAGAACGCGCGGCTTTCATTGGCCGGCAACCAGGAACTCGGTATCTACGACCAATCAGTATAAAGGGCCGCCCACACTAGCGAGAAAACGCGAAAACGACTGCGAGAAACCAGGACATCCGTGCTGCTTATATTGCGTGCCAAATGCTTCCTTGAATTGGATTCCATGCTTCATACGAAGCACAGATGTGCCGGTTTCTCGCAGTCGTTTTCGCGTTTTCTCGCTAGTGTGGGCGGCCCTGAAGTGTACGCCGCGCTACGCCGCGCCCGTCGACGTTACGTTGGAGTATAAACGTACCTTTAGTCTGCACTCGCCGGGAGCGCCTTCAACTTATGGAATTTACGAGGTCAACAACATTGTTTTGTGTATTTGAGTGGTTCTTTTTCGCTGACAGGCAGACGAAGGAAAGTGTCCTTTCTTGCCATACCCGTTGCCAATGTAGTAAGCTGCTGTGCACTTGGCGCTCGATTGTGGAGGAGTAGTAGAGCCGCACCACTTGCTTGGACAGAGAACTCCTTGGTACAGTTCACGGGTGGGAAACGGTTGCTTCTTGTTGCTTTTGACTCGACGCGCAGAAGTGTAGACCTCTTCGACGAGGTCCACACCTCTGGACGTGCAGAAATGTGGACCTTGCAGCGCAGGAGTGTAGACCTCGCCACTAAATGAGCTATGCTTAGGGTCGGCACTCTGTTCCCCAAAATTGCTGTGGGCGCCGCCATCTTGGTGCTTGTACAGAGCAGACGCAACTGCCGATCGTCAGGATTCAAAAGTGCGACTTCCTCGGCATTTGACTCGGTGTTAGGAAGCTCATGTAATATTGCTTTGCTCTGTCGCTAAGTGTTTAAACATTTGTAGAGGACGTAAAAGCGTTTCTTGTGATCTCAGATAAATTTTCAGATAACTGGCAGCCATGATTTTAAGCCACAATATGAACAAGTGTCGTTACTCTGAAGCGTAGCTTAACCCAGACAACACTTGGACATCCCCAGGATGTCCTCAGGACAACCTTTTGAGGACATTATGATGTCCTGAGGATGTCCTCAAATGATCCTGGAAACATCCTAAAAACGTCCTATTGTCCGGCCTCAGGACATCCTCAGAACGTCCTCAGGAGGGCAGCCAAGGATTTTTCTAGTACATTTTTAGGACAATGCACTCCAGGTACAGCTGGGGCCCTATGTTGCACGTTATCGACTCCCACGGCGACTACGGAGAAGGAAGTGACGTCAACAACGCAGCAAATGCAGATTGGATGTTGACTGATCTCTCATCAATCAACATCCAATCTGCATTTGCTGCGTTGTTGACGTCACATCCTTCTCCATAGTCGCCGTGGGAGTCCAAAACGTTCAACATAGGGCCCCAGGTCACTGAGCTGTTAGGATGCTTTCATTTTTATTGTTTCTAGGTTTTCTCCAACTGGATTTTGAACCTGAACATGCCTGCAAGAGCTGCCTGCAGAAAGAAATTCATTGTTGTGTACTATTTTAAAGTGAAATTCACACACTAATTCTAGATTACTACTCAATGAGGGGCTAAGAACATAGGGCAAGAGAAAGGGTGAAGAAAGTTGACGGAATGCTAAAAAGGATAGAAGAAAACCTCTCCCCTCCAGCATCCCGTCTGTTTTCTCCTCTGCGTCTTTCCTTGCCCTATGTTCTTAGCCTGTAAATATGAGCATGATCATGCCATTCATTATTGCAAACAAAGGTAACTGTTCAAGAAATACTTTATTGGAGAGCAAATGTTATACATGACTTTTTTCAATGTCTGCACCAGACATGCAGTCTGGCTTCGCATCTTGGCCAGCACAGTCCGAATAGTCAGCGGGATCTAGAAAAAAAAAATCAATTCCATAAGCACTAATAATAAAAACAGGTAATGTGAGAAACTTACCATCATGTCGAACATCTCCGGCTTTTGACTGCAGCTTTTTCAGTTTCTCTCCAGCGTGTCGCAGCCACACTTTGATGATGGTCTCCACGTCAGCTTTGTTTGCACACTCAACATTTGCTTTCACTGCCCTTGAAACATTGATTTGTGATGACGGTCACAGCAGAAAACTAAGATGGTCTAGAAAAAAAAAAACAAACACAATTAATGTTCGTGCGAGGAAGATGCCCTTGCTACCGAGTCTACTTTCGCACAGTTGATAAGCTCGAAGCATTCGTTTACGCGCCGGCACCTTTACCGCCGAAATTGCCGTTCACTGCTTTCTGCCATTTCGAAGAAGTACTACATATAAAAAAGCACTAACCTTTGTCACTGCCTTGCATTGCTGCCATCAGAATTTTGGATGGAACAGCGCGGATATCCAGACTCGCAGCGCTGACTAACAACTGAGTTCTATATTTCTTCTTCCTCAAATCGTCATCTTCTTCTCCTTCGCCGTTAATGAGAACATTTTAAATTTTTAAACACCAGAAGCCAAATAGCCAATAAACATTAATAAGTAAATATTAAATAAATAAATAAATGACAACTAAATTAAAAAAGCTAAAAATAATTTAAAAATTAAAAAAATAAAATTTTTAAGTTTAATTTTTTAACTATAATTTATTTTCTAAAACATATTTTTTTTATTTAATTTTTTCATTTTTTTGTTTTATTTATTTTTAGTTGACATTTATTTATTTATTTATTATTTATTGATGTTTATTGGCTATTTGGTTTATGGTGTTTAAAAATTTAAAATGTTCTCATTAACGGCGAAGGAGAAGAGGATGACGATTTGAGGAAGAAGAAATATATCACTGAAATGTTTTTTAAAAACGCAATCAAATTGAGGACGTATATATATTACCTAACTTTGTATCCTTCGTCCTCAATAAGTCCTCGGAAGGACGTTTCTAGGATGATCCAGCGACTGACGTTCTCAGGATGTCCTGAGGACGTCTTGAAAACCGTGAGGACGTTTGTACCTTTTGAGGACGTCCTGAGGATGTCGAGCGTTGTCTGGAAGCGACGGCGGCAACCAGATACGTGCAGTGGCGTAACTAGGGGGGGGGGGGGGGCAGGAGGGTACAAGTGCCCCGGGCGCCACTTGGGAGGGGGCGCCGAGCCGAGTCCACCCATAATAATAATATAATGATGATGATGATGATGATGTCATTATCACTATCATCATGAGGGGCGCAAAATTTCATTTGCCATGGGCGCCGTCATATCTAGTTACGCCACTGGATACGTGGCTTGCCGCCGTCGCTCATAGATGGCGGTAGGTGTCCAGAATTCAGTGTCTTCATTTCTTTGCGGGGGACACAATCCTGGGGAAACAAAGGGGGATCGGTGGCATTCCAATTTCGAACACCAGCGCGTGCGGACGTGGAATCATGAGCTCCAGCGGAGCGGTTTTTGCGGCCCGGCTGGGCCGCGGTGCCAGGGAGCCCGCAGCTCTCAAGTACTCTCAAGCAGAGCCGCTCTCAAGTTTTGAGCAGCGCTCCAGGCGAGCAAAATAGAATATTTGGCTCGCGTTTCGAACATGCATCAATACGCTTCCCCACTAGAGTTTTTTCTACTCCGTTCCATTCTAAGTGCCAGCGTAGCAGAGGCTACAAGAGCGAGCTGCGACCCTTCAGCGTCCCTGCCAAGCACGCGGGCTCGTGCAGTGCGAGCATCGTTCAGGAGTACGCGCTTTTGCGAGTAGCCAGAGCCGTTTATTGAGAGAGTTTGGCCATACATTGGTTTGAATAGGCGAGCATCTCGGGCCAACCACAGGCCGCGAAACAGCCCCTAGCGGTGGTTGCGTGCTCTAAATTTGTGCCACGACTATACTTCGTTTCACCTTATGTGCGAGCGAAGGCAAAACTGGAAGCGCGAGCGCGGAAGCTCCGTGCGTTCAGGCTTTGCTCGAGCGCGCGAGCTGGGGAGAAATGCCAAACGCGCTGGTCTCGCGCTTCTAGCTTTGGCTTCGCTCGCAGGTAAATTGAAACGAAGTATAATTTGAGCCGTGCCGAGCGGAACTCCGCGTCTCAAGACGCTCGCGCACCCCACCCTTTGCACTGCTTTCTTTCAGCCAGTCTCAGGACGCTGTTCTAGCAGTGCAGACAAAGGCATGGGCACGCGCGCGTGGCTTTGGAAAGTGCCTTCTATGCACGAGGTCTCGTACAAACAATAGCGTTTCGCTGAGCTAGGCTCACGCGCCTGTGCCTTTGTCTTCACTGTCGACATTTGTGAGATGGAGTAGAGGTCTCCTGATTGGTCGACGCTGTGGCACAAATTTAGTTTACGCTCTAAGCGTGGGGGGAATATTCGGCGCTGGCGGCGGCCTTTGCTCCGCCTATTGTCCAAACTCTCCTAATATACGGCTCTGCGAGTAGCTTTCGCTTCGCTGTCACATAAAGTGAAATATACGTGCTCGCGGAAACTGTGAAAGAAAGCAAAGATGAAAGGAATGTTTAATGGGACGCTGCGGCCGCGAGCTGCATAATTCTGTTCTCTTTTTTTTTTTTACTTTTTTTAGACGTTTTGTTATCGCACATCTACAGATGCTGACAGCTGCTCGTATTCGAACGTGGCACGTGCAAAATCGAACGTTACGGCGCCACACGGATGATGCAGCCAGCATAACCTGGTCGCGTCTTGCGTAAATCTTCCGCAGAGCCATATACGGCTCTAATCTTCCGGACGCGCTCGCGCCCCCTGCCCCAGAGCAACGAGTGACTGGTTCTGCGGTGTTAAACACCGTGTTTTTGCATGCTGACGTTCGTGGCCGTCCGTACCGAGTCGAAGACTTCTGGGACACCCTGCAGCGTCTGGAAATGCTCCCCGAAGTCACCGCTTTGGGGGCATACCAGGATGGCTAGGTTCGACATTGTTCATGTTCCTTTTAAAAGTACACGGAAGTGACGTCATCACGTCTGATTGGTTGGAAGCAAAAGTGACGTAATTTCCCTAGAAAAATGGAGGCGGAGTCGGCTACCGGACGTGACAACAAAGTGACGTTTCACTTTGTACCGAGTACGTTTCAAAAGGTACTAGCTCATTTGTAGGTGTATTTCGTTGGTCATATTTTCCAAACCGCGTCGTCGTCGGGCGATTATGCCACTTTTCAACTAATTTAGTTATTGTTTTCGTCGGGAAGATTTACCGACAGCACCGCGCAGCATTCGAGCTCCCGGAGGATTGCGAGCGTGCGACGCAGCGCCGGCAGCGAGAGACAACGTTGGCGCTAGGAACCGGAGGTGAAGAGACTGCGAAACGGAGCTCGTGGACGTTCACGACTGTGGAGCTTCAAGTGTTGTACACTTCGTTTCTACGCCACGGAGTGCCTCCAAAGTTTGGTGGCGAGCGACGAGCATGCAGCGTGGGACTGAAGACAGTCGTCGTCTCTGTCCGCGTCGTGTCCGTCGCTATTAGCGGCGAGATGTTTTGGTGGCGCCCTCCTATGGTTCCCCCTTGTGACGTCATTACCTTGCAAACAACAAGTTCGATGGTGTTTGTAAATAGCATGGTGGAAGCTTGACATCATTGCACTCTCAAGTGAACACTGCCAACACCGTCAAAGTTAAAGGGGCCATGAAACGAATTTTTGGCTGGGATAAATGATTTTAAATTGGGACTTTACTAATCGCATATCGTTTAGTTGGCCAAAAGAAAGAGGGTAGAAAGTCAACAGCCAGCTTTTCGGTACGAACATTTGAAAATATAGCGGACTATTTTGTACCTTCTTTCCTTCAAAAGCTCTCCGCCTTTTCACTATTATACATCCGCGGTTCCCAAAGCGCGTCAGCGGTGCCAATCTGACGTCAGTCGAGCCCAGCTCACGCATTGGACTCGAGAACTGCGTCACTCGGACGTATGCGCTCGTCAACAATAAATCCGTCGACGAATATTCGGATTCGCGTTCGTGGCCAATGAGTGCCCAGACGGAACTTATCATCACTGGGGAATGACAAGTTCTATGGTGTGCATTAAAAGCACGGTGGAAGCTAGGAGCCATCGCACCGGTGCCAAAAAATGTCACGACGACGTGATTTCACAAATCGCGTTTGAGTTGAGGATTAAAGCTAAGGAGGAAGAAGTAGGAAAATCGTTTCATGACCCCTTTAAAGTTCTTTCATTCCTCTTATTTCCGTCGATGATAACAACGTTATTAGATTACCTCAGTTGTGGAACTCCCGCGGAGGGGGGTACCCCCCCTCACTCACCTCAAACCGCCTAGAGTCGTTCGAAGCGCCATCTATATTTTCGTTTCATAACTGTGCATTCTAAAGAGCACAGCTGAAGCGCCAAATGGCGATCACAACGCCGCCATTTCTCCCGCAGCGGTCACTTGAGGAACTGCACGTGACATCTATTTTTGGCTTCAATCGGGTTACAGGGAGTTCCACCCCCGTCTCCCTTGCAGACGCGCCGCGAAATACCCCCACAGTTAAAATGCGCCTAGGTCGGGACGCGCTACCTGAACTCCCCGCTGAGGCATGGTTGTATAAAAACAATATTAATTGTGCTGCAAAACCTTGAAAACTAAAAATTTTAGAAAACATCACCCGCCCCCATTTTGTACTAATCTCCAATAAAAGTTACTACAAAAAGAGTTTTTTTCGTTGGTTTTTACGTTTCTAGTGACGTTGAAACGAACGTATCCCGATTCAGTTACCAAAGCAGCCGTCCGGCGGCGCGTCGAGCGAATCTGGGCGAGTCGTGGTGAGTGAGGGGGGGTACTGTTCGTGCATGCAGCGTCTATGAACAGTTCCGTAACTGAGTTAATCTAATAACGTTGGATGATAAATCCTTTTCTGACGTCATAGTCAGCGTTCGGCCAATCGTGGAAGGCCGACCACAGCGACGCTTTCGGTCGCGCACGTCGCCAATCGTGCGTCGTGTCGGGGTCCGGCGCGGCTGGCTCCGCTTCCCCGAGACGCCGAGCGAGAGGTACGACGTGGAGACGGGCCTCACAGACCGCTCGGTAGGATGTCCGGCGTCATCGGTTGCGTGAACGAAACGATGATCGCCATCGTTGGCCCGTCCAAGAACGATCCCACTGCCATGAAGGTGGTGCACTGTGCCGCAAGCATTTCTACGCCCTCAACGTGACGGTGGTAAGTACGCTCGTATTACGTACTCAAAATCAGTTCCATGTGTGTCAAAAAGAATACAGCGTAACGCCGGTACGGTGTGGATATGCCATTTTATAAATGAGAGGTGCGGGCTTGTGTGCTCCGCATGGGCGGACGCAGGTATTTCGAGGGGAGGGCGGGGGTGGGGGCAGGTTTTTGGTCAGCGTATCATATGTCGCCCCCCCCCCCCCCCACCCACTCATTTCCACGCCCTAAATTTTGACACATCCAGAATTCAAGAGAGGGGGGAAGGTCATCCGGACCACCCTCTCTGAATCCGCCCTGTGCTCCGACTGCACGAGTGTGTGCTCTAGGTAGTATGTCGTGACTTTTAAAACGTGCATCCTTCCGCCCGCCACATTATGTTTCTTTGAAAGAAGTGGCTTCTTGTCATCATATCTTGCGTCCATGAAGGTGTGTTGCAATCATGTTAATTATCTTGTCAAAAGAACTTGGAAGGTTCCGGAATTGAGACTGCTTTGTGAACCATGAGTGGAACATTCAAGTAAATTCATGTCGGTATCTCTCTCACACTTGCAGATGCGTGACGCCGAATGCTGGGTAAGTCAACAAAGTCAACGAGGAGTTGCAACGGATGGAACGGGAGGGAGTCCTACGTCCAGTGAGGAATTCGGAATGGGCTGCCCCTATTGTACCGGTCCTAAAACAAAATGGGCAGATTCGCATCTGTGGAGACTTCAAAGTCACTGTGAATCCTGTGACTGTACCTGAAAAGTACCCTATCCCGCGAGTGGAGGACCTGTTTGCTAAGCTGAGTGGAGGCGAGAAATTCAGCAAGTTGGACTTAAAAGATGCATACCTACAAGTTCCACTTAATGAGAAGTCGTCCAAACTGGTTACCATCAACACTCCACGAGGTCTGTACCAGTACACTCGCCTGCCGTTCGGTGTGACCTCTGCACCCTCGATCTTCCAACGTGAGATGGAGAACCTATTGCAAGGACTTAAGCACGTCGTTGTATATTTCGATGACATTCTAGTGACAGGGCGAAACGATGAAGACCACCTGGAGAACCTGAGCCAGGTGCTGAGTCGGCTACAGCAAGCTGGGCTGAAGCTGAAGCTGTGCAAGTGCGACTTCTTGGTTCCCCAGGTTAAATACTTGGGTCATGTCGTTAGCTCTGCGGGATTCCAACCAAACCCGGAAAAGACTGAGGCAGTTCTGAAAGCTCCAAGACCGACGGATGTAAAAACGCTGCAGAGCTACATGGGACTGGTCAATTTCTATCGTCGGTTCCTGCCAAACTTGTCCAGCGTCCTACATCCGTTAAACCATCTTCTGGCGGCAAAGACGCCTTGGACATGGGGTGCGGACCAGGAACAGGCTTTTCGACAGAGCAAGGAGTTACTGCTGTCGGCCGCGGTATTGGCGCATTATGACCCGAAGAAAGCACTGGTGCTGATCTGCGATGCGTCGCCGTATACGGAATCGGTGCTGTCCTTGCTCACCGAGAAGATTCAGGTGCTGAGAGACCTATTGCGTTTGCATCTAGAGGTCTTCTGCCGGCTGAGCGCAACTACAGTCAGATTGACAAGGAAGCCCTGGCTCTGATTTTTGGTGTGACTAAGTTCCGGCAATACCTGTGGGGCCGTGACTTCGAAGCGGTCACAGACCACAAGCCCTTGCTGGGGCTGCTTGCTGCGGACAAGCCTGTACCTGAGACCTGTTCGCCACGTGTGCTGCGTTGGGCACTGATGCTGTCGGCATATAGCTACAAATTGAAGTACAGACCTGGTTCAAACATAGCAAATGCGGATGCCTTGAGTAGGTTGCCGCTGCCAGTTCCTGCATGTTCCATCGAGCGGCCAGCCGAGGTATTTATGCTCGAGGGGGCCTACCCTCGGGTACTACTTGCATCTGTCGTGGCCGACTCCACTTCAAGGGACTTGACTTTGGCGAAGCTTCGGGATTATTTGTGGTCTGGAGCTGAGCTGCATGTACCCAGAGTTAAAACCGTATGCTGCTCGAACAACCCAGCTGTGCGTACAAGAGAACTGTATCCTGTTGGGGTCAAGAGTCGTCATCCCAGGATCCTTACAACCAGAGGTTCTACGACTCCTGCATGAAGGTCATCCAGGGATCGCTAAAATGAAGGCCGTGGCTAGAAGCCATGTTTGGTGGACATCATTAGATGAAGACATTGCGGCTACAGTGCGGGAATGCCGGGTGTGTCAAGAAAATCAGCGACTCGCACGACCAGCACCGATGATGCCGTGGCCATTCCCAGAAAAGCCATGGTCTCGTCTTCATATCGATTTTGCTGGACCAATGAAGAACCGATATCTACTCATCGTGGTCGACGCCTACTCAAAGTGGATTGAGGTCGTCCTTGTGTCCACGCCGTCGGCAGAAGCCACGATCCCTTGCCTGCGGGTGATGTTTGCCTGTCACGGACTACCAGATCTCGTCGTATCCGATAACGGGCCGGCATTTGTAAGCGGTAGCTTCAAGGACTTCCTTCGACAGAATGGAATAAGGCAAATTTTAACGCCACCGTATCACCCAGCGTCAAATGGAGCCGCTGAGCGAGCGGTTCAAACCATAAATTAAGCTGAAGCTGAAGAAGGCAGCTGTTGGAAGTTTCCAGTGTCAGCTGGCCCGAATCCTGCTCAACTACAGAACTACACCTCATGAAACCACAGGGTGCACTCCGGCGGAGTTACTGATGGGTCGCAAGTTAAAGACTGCGTTGACTTTACTTCACCCGGACCTCAGGTCAAGCATATCGAAAAAACAGCTCATCCAGAAGATGGCGCACGACAAGGGTGCTCGACTGATCCCAACTGTCCAGCCGGGTGATGCCGTTTATGCGAGAAATTTTCGGCAAGGTCCACCATGGGTACCGGCAACTGTGACCGACACCCCAAGCGACCACATCACAGACGTCACACTCCCAGATGGTCGGTGTTGGAGACGTCATGAAGGACATCTGCGTCCTGACCTAGCCCAACCTAGGGCATCATCGGAGCCGCGACCAGAGCCGGTAGATCAAGCCACTCCTCCTGATGAGAGTGTGCCCGCTCTCGCTGAGGCTGAACCACTAGATACTTCTGCCAAAGCGGTGCCTCAAATCGTAACAGCTGAATATCAGCATGAAGATACTCTGCCTGTTCCTGGCACTCCACTACTGAGGAGAAGTAATCGAGCACGAAGGCCTCCTGTGCGCTTTTCACCGTGAAGATCGGTGGGACCTCCGCTAAGTTTTGTTAGGGGGGGAGGAGTGTGATAGATAGCCAGATGGCGCCCCTGCGCACCTGGTATAAAAAGAGCACGCCGCACGAGATTAAAACAGATTACCACTGGGCAAGCTTGCGTGCACTCGTCAATGCCCCGCTGTCCCGGGAACTCGCTGAAAATTACAGGAGTATAGACCTTTCCAATGTTTACAAAATCACAGTCCAGCGTGCGATCTTCACAGCCCAGCACGTGCGTGTTCGTCGCTTCGGAAAGCGAGCAAAGCACGCGCCATACGCACGAACGCTCAAAATGGCACCGGCCACAAGCTCGTGTTTGGAAAGGTCTATAGACCTTTCCAATGTTTACAAAATCACAGTCCAGCGTGCGATCTTCACAGCCCAGCACGTGCGTGTTCGTCGCTTCGGAAAGCGAGCAAAGCACGCGCCATACGCACGAACGCTCAAAATGGCACCGGCCACAAGCTCGTTTTTGGAAAGGTCTATAGACCTTTTCTGTTTCCTGTCGTTCTCAGTCACGTGGGTTCCATATCTGGTATGCGGGGCGAAAAAATATTAAAACGTTTGAACCTGGAATATGCGAGAAAATATAGGTGAGGCAAATCAAGAATGTGTGACAATCACGCATTTTTCGTAAACACCTTCCACCTTCGGGGAGAGATCAAAAAGATGTTTTACCGCATACCAGAAGTGACGAAATTCAAGATGGCTGCACGCTTGTGGAAAAGGTGTATAGACGATTGCAAACAGGGCATCTGGCGGCCACCATGCTCTTCCTCGTGTGAGCAAGCACGTGGAATTCCAGGCCTGCCAAGGCTATCTTCACGTGCATGCTGCACGTGCTTGCACGGATGGGGCACCAGCCGGGACGCCATGCTTGCAAACGTCTATAGCCCACTCGGCCACCGATCCTGTTTTTTTTTTTTTCTTTATTGCACTTGGCCACCGATCCCTCTTTATCTGTCTTGACTCAAGCCCGGTTCACACAGTTGCATTTGACTGCGTTTGACTGCGTTGCGGCAGCGAGACACCAGGACATCCCTGCTGCTTATATCGCGTGAAGAAGATTCTTTGAATTGGATTCCACGCTTCATACGAAGCACAGATGTGCCGGTGACTCGCTTTCGGTTCTCGCCGCAACGCAATCAAACGCACTCAAACGCAAGTGTCTGAACCGGCCTTCAAGCCTTTCGATGTGTTTGCGTTTGTCTTGCAAGTGGCTTCAAATGCGCCAGTGCACGAGGCCCGTGTCTCGAGCGGCTCTTGGAAGCAGTTGTCGGCGCATTACTGAAATGTGCGACCCTTGGAAGCGAATGGCAGCGGAGCACCCGCTCCTCGCACGTGTCTTGCGCGTTTCCGCAACAATGATTGGCGGTACTTGAAAGCGTGAATTTTATCAAATGAATTTAGTCTGCAGTTGTCGGCGCAGTAGGGGGGATCGGTGGCCAAGTGGACTACCGGGACAGTAAGCAACTATGGAGTGAAGAGACGGAGAGGGTTAAGGCCAAAGCGGAGGGCTGGAGGGGTAGGGACTTCTCCATGTTTGCACGCGCAACCGTTTGTAATTTATTTTTAACTGCAAAAATTTGGTACATTTTGCAAGTGCTGAGTATGCCTCGCCTCAACGTGCAGAGACTCCACAGAGTTTTCGCTGTTTTTATCTGGAATTCGAGCTGGGAGCGTTCTGCTCGTACCAATTTGTTCCGATCTGTTGGTATACATGGTGGTCTAGGATTGTCCCATTTGTTTCTACGACAAATTGTGCCTAGGTTCAAGTTTTTACGCGATCAGAAAGATTTATTTTTGCGTACTGTTATGCAAGTGCGACTGCAGTATGCACTTCCTGAGTTTGTGGTGTCGTCTAGTAATCAAATGCGCTCTAGTGTACAAGGTTATTTGCGTGAAGTTGTGAATTCTTTCAGAATACTCAAGGTGCGCTTTTCCTTAGAGTATCTTAGTTCAGTTACCCGAAAACGATTGTATAAAGATTTAATAGATGTACTGTTGCCAATACCTCTCTATAGGTCATTATACTGTGAACGTCCAGGGCTAGATGTGCTTAAAAGGGTGAAGAAAATGCCAATCAAATCTTCGGTGAAATCTTTTTTCTTTAAATTGCATTGCGGCGTACTCCCTGTAAAAACGTGGCTAGAACAGAAAGGTATATTTGTACCGTGGTCTGTGAATTGTATCCTCTGCAAGAAACCCGAGACGATAGAGCACGCATTTATTGAGTGTTGGGACGCCGTGTTTCATTCGGACATTCTTCAGCGCACGCTGAAGAAGGATCTACCTTTAACTGCGCACGGTATCCGCTTTTTGCCCCTGGAAAACGAGGGGGGAGTCCCCTACGATATGTTCATGCTCCTCGGCCTCCACAGTCTGTGGAGAACAAGAATGAGTGTTAATAATGCTGATGTGAATACCAAAACAGTACGAGAAAATTTCATTGAAAGTGTGGCATATATTCGCGTGGTATACCATGCACTCCCTGAACCCCCTGATTGGTTGCCAATACTAGATGAGTTGATATGTTCGTGTGTAAATGACTGTGTGCTTTTTCATTTTGTCTTAACCGGAAATAAAGAAAAAAAAAATCGGTGGCCAAGTGGGCTAGCGCACACCAGCTCGGAGCACCTGGAGCGAAAGCTCGCGCTGCAGAACCCAGGGATCCTGGGTTAAATCCCCACCCCTGCCCGTTTCGATTTGGATGAGCATCGTATACCGGCGTGCGGTCGTGTATCAAAACTGCGTGGTGCACGTTACAGACCCCATGCTAGCAGTTGTACTGCACTGGCTAAATTGCTCATCTACAGCGAGTGACTCGTCGCAACATTAAAAATGGCTGACCAACGACTCGCTGTATAAATATCCCCACAACCCCAATTATTTTGGCGCAGTATACTGAAATGAGCGGCCCTTGAAAGCGAATGGCAGCGGAACACCCGCTCCTCGCACGTGTCTTGCGCGTTTCCACAACAATGGTTCGCGGTACTTGAAAGCGTGATTTTTATCAAATGAATTTAGTCTGCACTTGTCGGCAGCGCCTTCAGCTTATGAAATTTACGATGATAACTCGAGTACAACATGGCTTTTTGTGTTTGGGTGGTTCTTTTTCGCTGACAGGCAGACAGACGGAAAGTGTCATTTCTTGCCATACCCGTTGCCACTCTTGTCAGCTGCTGTGCACTTGGCGCGCGATTCTGGACGAGTGGTAGAGCCGCGCCACTTACTTGGACAGAGAACTCCTTGGTACAGTTTACGGGTAGGAAACGGTTGCTTCTTGTTGCTTTTGACTCGATGCGCAGAAGTGTGGACCTCTTCGACGAGGTCCACACCTCTGGACATGCAGAAGTGTGGACCTCGCCACTAAATGAGCAATGCTTAGGGTCGGCACTCCGTTCCCCAATATTGCTGTAGGCGCCGCCATCTTGGGGCTTGTACAGAGCAGGCGCAACTGCCGATCGTTATGATTCAAAAGTGCAACTTAATTCTTCGGCATTTGATTCGGTGTTAGGAAGCTCATGTAATATTGCTTTGCTCTGTCGCATAGCGTTTAAACATTTGTGGCGGACGTAAAAGCGTTTCCTGTGATTTCAGATAAATTTTCAGATAACTGGCAGCCATCATTTTAAGTCACAATATGGACAAGTGTCGTTACCCTGAAGCGTAGCTTATTTAGTGGCACTAGGCAAGATCATGGCGGAACAGCGCAGCCCTGAGCTAGATTTCAGACGCCATGTTCTTCTATATATAGTGCCACTAGCCCCCTCAGACAGACACACACAGAAATAATAAAAAAAAGAAAACAATCCTGCTTACGGGATTACGAGACGGAATGTCCAACGAGCCTGAATGTCCAACGAGACGGAAGATCCAATAATGGATATTCAGGCACGTTGGACATTCAGGCACGTTGGACATTCCGCCTCGTTTGGATCTTTCGTCTCGTTGGACATTCAGACTCGATGGACATTCCGTCTCGATTGGATCTATCGTCTCGTTGTACATTCCGTCTCGCCTGTCACGTGACCGATT
Source organism: Ixodes persulcatus (assembly GCA_013358835.2). Lineage (NCBI taxonomy): Eukaryota > Metazoa > Arthropoda > Arachnida > Ixodida > Ixodidae > Ixodes > Ixodes persulcatus. The sequence continues at coordinate 27,019 of JABSTQ010010397.1, forward strand.
GGACATTCAGGCTCGTTGGACATTCAGTCTCGTTGGACATTCAGGCCATAAGCGGCTTAAGCGAGAACTGGTCGGGGCGATCTCTTCTGCTAATGGATACTACACATGATCCGTTTCAAATCCTGGAGCTGCTGCTCTTTTGTATAACATGCGAGTTCATCCACATGTGAATAGTAAAATGAGCGACAATCAAGATCTAGAACCCCCTCCGCTCCGCCCCCCCCCAAAAAAAAAAAAAAAAAAAAAAAAACAACTGGCGAACGCTCAAATCATTAAACTTCTTCAAACGAATTCTATGCTTGTGTCCGCATTGTGAAGGTGCAACGACCACGAAGAGCGAATCCGTTTTTTCTTCTTCAATACTTGTGAAAATGTGAAATATAGGTTTGAAGTACTTCATTGTTATGAGCGCTAAACATGTAAGTCTTAACACAATAAAGTAATCAGAAAAGTAACGGTTACTTCTTCAAGTAGTGTCCAATTACTTTTGCTGTCAAGTAATCAAGTAATCTAATCGAATACTTTTTAGCCAAGAGTACAAAACTGGATACATGAAAAGTCAAATTTGGGGGTTTTACGTGCCAAACCAACGACGGGCATCTGGCACGCCCCAGCGGAGGACTGAGGATTAATTTGGACCACCTGGGGATCTTTTGACGTGCAACCGAAAGCTCGGTTACACGGCGCCTCCTCCGCAATAAGCCTCCGTCAGATTGCGGGCACTGGATACATGACATCACGCCGGTACGATGCTCATCCAGATTGAAACGGGCAGAGGCGGTGGATTGAATCCACGATCAGTGAGCTTTACAGCGTGAGCTTTCGCTACACGTGCTACCAATCCACGAGCAACGAGGCATCGCGGTCGAATTCGAGCTCGAGAGAAAAACAACAACAGCAACAGCAAGAAAATCTCCGGGTTGAGGCATTTAGTACTAGTGTCGCCATCTCGCTTATCAAGTTGGAAATAAAATTAACAGGATGATTTTATTTACACAAATACGCAAATACAACAACATTTTGCTTTCTCGTCATGGTCTTAAAATTAAGATTATAGGCACCCCTAGTACGTACGGCCAAGCGTTTTGTCACGTTTGTTTTCTAAATAATTGTATTTTCAAAAATGCCTCAAAACGCGCTAAAAACAGTCAAAACGGTCATATTTCTGGATTTTATTAAAAATCTCCAGCGCTCTAAAAGAAAAATCCAAGGGCCGCACAACCTTCATTACGTTATCACAAGTAACCCCAAAGAGAATGAATACTATCGTGCATTCCTGAAACTCAGGTTTGTGTAGCGAAATTTGCCCATTGAGTGACGAGCGGTTGAATCCCCCTTAAACCATTCCCACTTTTCGCAGGCACTCGCCCCTACGTGGTGCATTTTACTTGATAATTTATCTACTGTCTCAGTAAAAACTTCATCCTTTAGAAGGTTATTATTCATTTTCCACTGGTCCCAACGAAACTGGGTTTTTTCTTTGAAACCACCAACAATAAAAGAAACGAGTGCATGATCAGAAAAAAATACCGGCAGTACATCATAGTATTCGTATCCGGTTAAAAGTTCAATTGACACGTAAGCTCTATCTAGACGGGCATGACTCGAGGAATGATAATGTGTGTACCATAAACAATCGTTGGTTCTTTGGTACGTCGCGACATCCTGCAAACTGTATTCCGTAATCAACTCGTTTAAAATAATTGCACTACTGTCGCTTTGTCTCGTAATTTTGGATCGGTCCCGTGTGCCACAAACACAGTTAAAATCACCTAACAAGACAACTTTACGTTGAGAATCTAAATATTGGTCAATGCTCTGAAAAAACACTTTCCTTTCGTTAATGTTGTTTGGGGCGTATACATTTATGATACGATATTCAACATTAGAAATACTACAGTCGCAAATGACGAGTCGACCAACATTGTCGACTATTACTGATTGGACTTGTGCGTTCAAAGATTTTCGTAAAAACAACATACAACCCCCGGACATACCATTTGCCCGCGACACGCACACTTCGAAAGAGTGAAAGAAAGAAGCCAGTAAGCATGCGGTCTCTTCGTCACTTCCAACTTTGGTCTCCTGAATTGCGAGGGCATCAATACCTTTGTCGATTGCAGTATTGCAGTATCGCGTATTCTAAACTAGAAATATTTTACGTCTTGTGAAATTATCATGCACAACATATTTAAATGAACTGAAAATTGTTTCTTTAGCGAAACTTTACAAAGGCCGCCAAAATTTTCAAACATACGATTATTTCATTGGTCCTCGCAAGTACAGAAAAGAGTCCGCACGTATTTTATTCCTGCGTGATTAATAGGCGGTTCGGCCTTCTAAAACTGAAGATACTTATTCACTGACACTTCCTTAACGCTATCGCACCAAAAAGTAGCTTCTCCAAAAACCGCTTTAGTGGCCCTTTAAGTGTCGACAATTTCAGGTTTCCGACATACAGAGACGCCCTCGCATGTCAGGGGCTCACCTCGTCTAGAGAACAGCACCAAGTACCGGATCATAACCACGTCAGCCGGTCGGCTTGTCCAGTCCTCTGGGTTCGGAAACACAACTTGATGCGGGTCGAGGCTTTCTCCGCCTCGTGGTCGCCGTCTTCCAAGCTGTCTTGACAGGCAGCTCCTCCGGGTTCGAGTCATAGCCAACCTTAACCGCGTCCGAGTCCGAATCCGAATCGAGTTCCCGTGTTCGTTTCGTGGCCAAAGCCCCAGTGTCAGCCATATCCACGTCGACGCTTAGCTGCGCCTCAGTAGACGTCGTTGGCTCGACGACTCTCGCCTCTTCCTCCTCCTTCCCCGGCGCAGCGTTGCATGGTGTTGTCTGGTCGAGGCTCGTCTCGGCCACGGCAACTGGCGTGGCCTCCGTCATCTTCGGCAACTCTGCAGGCGCTAGTTGGTTGGTGCCATCCTTAGCTCTCTCCTCATTGTCTTTGGCAGCGGTAGTGGCACTCGCGGCGACTTCTTCCGCGTCTGTCTCGTCCATGACGTGCTCGGCGTTTGTCTCGCCGCTTCGGGCACCTGCGGCCGCTGCATAAGTCCTCACACATTGGTCAGCGTCGTGGCCGAAACGGTGGCACGACTCACACTTGGGCACACGGCAGTCACGGCGGATGTGGCCGGTCCGCTGGCAGCGCAGGCAGAGCAGCGCCCTGCCCGGCGCTACAACGAGCGCCAGCCCTCCGGCGATGCGCAACTGATGCGGCAGGTCGTCCAGTGTAAGCCGAAGCTTGAGCCGAATGACAGCCTTTCGCGTCATCGACGCGCAGCCCGCAATGCCTTGCACCCGCCACTTCTCGGTGCCCACCTCGATTACAGTGCCGTACGGTGCCAACGCCGCCTTCCCCTCGTCATCAGGAACATGGTACAGCATCCAGTGAAGCTTGAGGCGGATGTCTCGGTTTCCTGGGTCGATGACGAGGCATCGCCGCCCCTTGACGACGAGGTCGCCGGCGGCAAGGGCCTTCCGCTTTCCCTCGGGTGACTTGAAAGTCACAGCCCAGACGTGGTTCATTGGATCGCTAGGTTGGACATTTGAGAAAAGGTACATGGAAGTGACGTAATGGAAAGGAGGAACGTATCCTAGCAACACTCACGTGGCGGGTCTGCCCACTTTGACGCCGCTACGTCATCGCAAACTTGACACCTGTCACCCGTTTGAGCGACGTCCGGAGCCAACCCCCGACGAGCGGAAGGAGCTACGCATTCCCCGAGGCGTCCCTACGCTCGGGGTACGGGGTAGGATTTACTACGACGCGGGGAGCAGTTCCTGCGTTTCCTGCGTTTAGTGAACGAACGGCAACCAATCCTGTGCGTCGCTGGCCGTCGCATCTGTTCTAGTATAGGTAAAAGTATTGAAAAACAATAAAAACCTGTTGGGCGTTGTTAAAACAAACCGTTTATTTCTGTCCTTTTGCAATACATTTAAAGGGGCCCTGCAATGACGTTTTTACTGGTTTTTAATTTGCACCGAACCTGAGCGCACTGAACGTAGTAACTTAATGAAACTTTTCCTTTCTCAAATTTCGCTTTATATTAAAAGTTATAGGCAAATTAGAATTACAAAAACAAGCAATAAATAACCTCCTTCATGACGTCGTAGGTCCTGGCTTGAGTGGCCGTGAACTAGAGGAGGGGTAGTGGGCTCATCGAGCGTTCACGGCTGCCGCACTCCGTGTCGACGGCTCGAGAGGGCGCCACGAAAGCATGTGTTGGATAGGATGTATGAAGCGGGCGGCCAGGGCGGCTCGCATTGCATTTGCTGCGCGATTAAAGACTAATTCGGCATAACACTTCATTGGGCATAAACGACAGCAAACACGGGGTAAAGATCAGTTCAGAACGGGAGCCACTTCGCGCTGCCACACCACCAAATGGCCAAATCGCCAACCAAGCCCGCGCCGAAGGCCTTCGGAACGCTCGGAACCAATCGGATCCTCGAGCCGGTATACGATCGCAGCGCCGCCGCGTACATCCGGGATTTTTCTACGCTCGCCGTTCGTCGGGGCCTCATCCCACTAGCCCTTTCTATTGACGAGGAGATCGAACTATAGGGGGCGCTGCGTTCACCAAAACAAACACCGCCTGCGTGGAAAACAACTCTGGCGTTCCAGTTGGCTGTCGTGTTGTTGCCGCGTTCCCTGCACGTTTGTTATACCCCTGTCAGACGGGCACCTCAAATGACATTTACCCCAAATGACATTCAGTGTAAATGTCATTTAGGCAATGTCACACGGCAACTCAAATGACATTTGACTTAAATGACATTCGAGCTCAACTGAGTTCTCCCAAACTCATTTACGGCTCGTAAATGTGTAGTCTCGTCAACAGCGGTCAGCACAAGTTCCGCGAATTGAAATAAAACATTATAAATAATATAAATGCAATTGAAGACAATGCTTGTAGCAAATAAATTTAGAAAAAAATGCTTATAACGTGTATATCTCGCACACCTTTTGCGATATATTTGTTTAATATACTCGCGGTCTCAGTTGCGCGTCAGGAACGCGATCCGACTTTCCGGCAGTTCCGGATCCATCGCACTACGATCATTGTCGTCAGCAGGCTCCATCGCTACAGGGTCACGGTCTTCGCTTGAATCGATCGCAGACGTAAACGTCAACGAGGTATACGAATCCGGCGAAGAACGAAAGAGCGCGAGGAACAACGGCGAGCAAGATGCACGGAGTTCCGAAAGCAGACGAGCCAAGCGGCGGAACGGCTATGGCTACGGATTACTTGGGATTGCTGACGTCGTGTCATAGTTGCCACAAAACACCTTGTCTCCGTCAAAACGTGTACTTAGTTTTCATCACCGTGTTTGAATTTTATGTTCTGAGAATTCATTACATTTTATTTACTTAGTAAACAATAAAATAAACACTAGTTTGCCGGGTTAACAACAGACCGCTATCGTGATAGACATCACCTAAATGACATTTGAGTTGCCCGTCTGAGCAGCATTAGAATATAGTACGCTCTTGTTGCGTACCGCAGTGCTCAGCGCATGCTTTAGAGCCTGGAATCAGTTCTCATCGCTTTCCTGCCAAAAAAAAAAAAAAAACTCAAATCGCAGTGGATAAGTAAGAGTAGGGAAGAAGTTGACTGCGCACGACGTGGTGTGTGGTCGTCACTTTTCAAGCGATGCCTTCCAAGCAAACTACGCTAATGGACGAGTCATGTACGCGCTTAAATCACGCTTGCATCGGCATCCGCTCAAACCGTACATTGTATTTTATAGGTAGTAGATATTCTGCCGGCAACCGGCACAACAAACCGAGGGAAAAAAAAAAAATTGCCGGTAGTTGTTCCCATTGGGTTTCGTGTAAAAGGAATAGTCAAAACGAGAACTTCTAGTTGTGTGGAAAGGTGTCCGTTACACGTGCCGTGGGTCCCAGGTTAAAATCAAATTAGGCGAACTTTTTTTTTTCGTAAAACGTTTGAAAATTTTTATTTATTATTTTTTTTTTTTTAGAATAATCATTGCCGTCCGAAGCTCCCGGCAATCTTTTTTTCCCGAGTGGTTGTGCCGGCTGCCGGCAAAATATCCCCACCTTATTTCATAACAGTGCACAAGAGGAGGTTCTTGATACGCAACGCCGTTCCGTCGGATAATCTTCCGAAGGAATCACACGACCGGGTCGTGAGGCTTCGGAAGCCGCCGAGAGGTACTGCTTTCATTTGATCACTATTTTATTCCAGGCTAGTTTTTACAGTGGAATATATTAGGTTGCAGTATCAGTTCGATATTGTGATATTTACGCAACTGCGTGAATCATTTTGCGATTCCTATAATTTCGATTGAGCAATGCAAATGTGTGTATGACTAAGTACTCGTCGTGCAGAACTCATTGATATTTCATCGTGAACCGTGCACCTTCGAATAACCGATAAATTAAACTGAAAAAGACAACTTGTAACGTTTAATGCCAATGTGCAGTCTAATTAGCCACATTCTACACTATAATGTTCACCAGTCTGTTCTGTATTTCGGAATTTCAAGAAACACGTAATGTGTAATGACTATTTTGGTTGATGTTTTGGTGAAAATTTCTCCGGGCCACGCTGCACTGGACTACACGATTACATTTCAGCACGTTCTCGCCTTCAATGAGGCACCTCTTGCTCTCGCCGATGTGGCTGATGATCGTTGCAAGGGACAGGGACACTGAAAAGCAATGCGTGTGTTTCGTGAATACGGTTTCTCCAACCTAGGAAGCGCACAAACATCGCCACACCGCATCAGTCACGCACGACCTGGCGCGCCCAGCCGGAGCGACGCGGCCGATCGCGGGCGCTTACGTGGGTTGGTTTTTGCTTCCAACGAGAATGCGGCGACATTTAAAGCAAGGTGAGACAAGCAGGGACTATGCTACCCCTACGCAGATGCTTTTCTTGCAGATGAATATTATCCACATACCTTTCACGAGCCTCAAGTCCTCGTCCTCCATGGCTGAACGAATACTAGCGGCGGGAATGTTATTCCCGCATAATAGTTCCGACGGCGGCCGCTAGCCAGCGCCACCGTTCGATCTCCTCCCCAATAAGGAGTATTCACTGGGCGCCATATTTGTGGGTGATGCCTAGAGCGCTTGCTCTGAACGAGCCCACATTAATAGGCTGCTAAGACAGGCAATCTTGAGGGTGCGAAATGCACGTTACAAAATAACTGTGGAAGCTCGCCATCAGCACGCGCTCAGCAGCCGTGCACACAGCAATGGCCGCCAGTGAATACTTCCTATAGGAGGTATTCACTGGCCGCCATATTTGAGGTCACTGTTTAGAGCGCATGCTCAGAACGAGCTCGCATTAATAGGCTGCTAAGACAGGCAATCTTGGCGGTGCGGAATGCACGTGGCGAAAGAACTGTGGAAGCTCGCGTTCAGCACGCGCTCCGCAGCCGGGCACACAGCTATGGCCGCCAGTGAATACTCCCTATAGTCGGTTACAAGTGAAGGTAGGAGAAGCTCCCTCCCATAATCGTGATGCGACTGTTTAAAATCCATCCGCAGTCGAAAGAATAGTTCCCTGGAAACACCCCTTGTTCCGCTTCAATGAATAGATAATGGCTACAGAGTGATGCCAACTTGTCTCCGACCCCCACTTTTTAAGAAAGCGACCTTTGTATTCATCGGAGAGGAAACCGAGCCCCTGAAAGTGGCCTTTGTATCCATCGTATTTGTATCCATCTAATCCCCCAAAGTCCCCAAAGAAGGAAGTTTTGTTTCCATCGGAAACAAAAACAACTTCTAATCTCCCTCTCGTGGCTTCCACAACGCTAAGTCAAGGTCGAAAGATAAAGCAAATATTCAAAGCAAGGCAAACTCCTCTCCCGCGTTGGCCACGACGTCACGGAAACGATGGGACGCTATTGGATGCGGAGGTGGCGGAGGGATATATGATTCCCTTTGAGGGGTATTTGCCGCTACCTTCTTGACTTGTAACCTACTATAGTATGCGCCGTTTTTTCCGCCGCTTGGTGGCGGGTATGTCGACGGGTCATTTCTTGTTTCCGTACTTTATAAACTGCATTTGTTTCTTTTCTGATCTAAAATACTGAACAAAAACTACTTTCATACATAATTGAAACGGTTCGCGACACTTATATTTTGTATCTCGACTAAAAAAAAAGATTTTAGCGGCTCTGACCAGTAGTAAGCCCAGGACCAAAGACGTCACATTTCGCGCGCTTTCGGCAACGTGGGTCGCCCTCGTAGGCGGAGGAGGTTTCCGCGTCGTCTGGTTAAAATATGACGCACTGATATTTAGTTACTCTCTCCGTGCCCGCTGGCTTTCCCGAACCCCAAGAGACGTGGAAACCCCAAAAAAGGCAGACGCTTAAATATGATTGCAGGGCCCCTTTAAGAGTTAATAGGAGAGAAAGTTGTTTCAATGTTACAAGGAATGCGGGATGCGCGCTTCGTGCCTTCTTTTAAAGCAACATGTCGGAGCAAGCCAGCATCGCGGGGTTGATTGCTGTACATAAAGAGGTCCCGTTTCGTGGTCCCGGCGCGTAATGAAGGCGCGGAAGCAAGCAGACGACCTGAACAAAGACGCCTGCGTGCTCTGTTGAACCCAGGAAACATTCGGTTGATATGACTTACCCTGAGACAGGGAAGAAACAAGATTCGTAAATGGGACGCGGTCAACACACAGCGTATCCCAACATGAAAGGGCCCCTAAGAAATCGGGGCTCACCACAACGCATGCGCCGAACCCAAACCGTGTTTAGGGTTCGGGCTGGCGGTGCAGTACTACTGCCAGTCTGAGGTCTGTAACGTGCATCACGCAGTAGTGATCCACGACCGCACGCCGGTACGGGTTATGCAGCGCGAGCTTTCGCTCCACGTGCATGCTCCTATAGCTGCCTTGCGCTAACGCACCGCCGATCTTCCCCCGATTCCCCTTTGTAACAACGCTTTTGCTAACATTGGGAAATTAGTTGGCATCGGCATCGACGACGACGAAGACAAAAATAAAGAAACAGCAACGCTGGCGTTGACCACTGCGCCCATGTCCAGTCCTTTGGTGGAGGGGCATTAGGGGTCTAAAGTCTTTTATTACCAACGTTACGGATCCGAGGAGTTTATGCGCTGTGTTGAGGAACCGTCCACGGCGACGGCATCCGTGATTCCAAGCCAAGGGCTTCGGAGCGAGGGCCACGCCATGTTTCATAATCGTTTTCAACGGGCACTCCTGCTGTCGCCAAAGGATGGTCAATGACCGACATCACCAGAGCGCCAGGATGGACCAAGAATGAAATGCTCAATGGACAAGTGCTGAGGCCATTTTTGACGATTGCTCCTTGGTCGCAGATCGGCAATGGGTTTCGAAGGCTTCTGCAAGACGCCCTTCTGGGATCTCAACGTCACGTGGCACACAGAGAACCCCCAGCTAACACCTTGCTTCGAGTTCACCGTACTCACTTGGATCCCTTTCCTGGTTCTGGTAGTGTCCTTACCTTCTAAGATGGCCTCTTCCCTGGGCCCCAAGGTCAGGCCGTACCCGATGACCTTGCTCACCTATCTAAAGTACTTTATGACATCTTATCTCTGCCTCATATATAGCCTAGGGATCTACGCGGATCATTCATCTGGCATCCCCGACTCCGAGTTTACAGCTTCAATTATACAGACAGCAGGTTGCTCAATAGCGCTTCTGTACCAGATTGTTGATCAGAGGCGAGCGCGAAGGACATCTGACGTCTTGTTTACCTACTGGACGATGAGCATGCTGTGCTCGTTCCCCACGTATTATAGAATGATCCGGAATACGTTCAGCAGCCTCAGCACAGTGCTCCCGTCTGGGTACCACTACACCGTCAGCATGATTGTGTTTCCAGTCATTTGCTGCCTCGTGGTTTTATACTCATTCACAGAACGTCACATCAGCGACACGAGAAGGCCGTGTCCGCTGGACGTCGCGTCACTGCCGTCTTCCGTCAGTTTCGAGTGGTTCACTCCGCTAATTCTAACCGGCTTTCGCAAGACGCTCAAGGTCGACGACCTCTTCGCGGTGTCAAAGAAGCTCAAGACTGTCAACAACTACACCAGATGGATGTACAAAAATGACGGGACCATCGAGGGCCATCGGCTAGCCCTGTCCCTCCTTAGGACTTACTGGGTCACTATACTCGCTACTTGCGCTATGATGCTGCTTTTCACACTCTTTAGGACATTGCCCCCTGTTCTGCTGACCCTGATTATCAGGTACGTCTCTTCTAAGCAAGAGACGTGGAAGGGCTACATCTATGGTGTCTCCATCTTTTTGGCGGGCAAGATGGGCATGACGCTGCTTCGTCACTGCGACTTTCACTTCGTATTGCTCGGCTTACAAATCAAAGGCATCCTTGTGAACGCAGTCTACAAGAAGACCCTCCGCATCGCTAGTGCTTCGCTCAGCAAGTACACAATCGGAGAGATCATCAACTTAATCACGGTGGACGCTGACAAGGTCTACCAGACGTCTCTTTTGATGGGCCAAGGTTTGACAGCGTTTTTTATGTCTATCACCGTAACAATATGGCTCTGGCACTTTGTGGGGCCCTCTGCGCTTGCGGTGCCTGTAGTGACGCTGACCCTCATTCCCTTAACAGCGGTACTTACTCGTGTCTGTAGTGGGTTACAGCAAGAACTAATGATCCTAAAGGACAGCCGACTAATGTACGCTGGCGAGGCACTAGGGAACATCAAGATCCTTAAGTTTTACGCTTGGGAGGTGCCTTTCATGGAGCATATATTTGGCCTCCGCGATGAAGAGGTGGCGACTCTGAAAAAATACACCACTCTGGCAGCATTCATGAGACTTTTCTGGTTTACGTTACCATTCATGCAGTCCCTCGCCGTTTTTTCAATCTACATGTTCGCGAGTGGGTTGACCACACTGGAAATCGAAACCGGCTTCGTGACCATAACACTCTGCAACATGCTTCGACAGTCACTGGCTGTCTGCCCTGACGTCATTTCCAATCTGATTCAGACACGAGTCGCGTTCCAGCGCATTGGAGAGTTTCTGGATGCTGACGAGAAAGATTCAGAACTTGTCGGTAACAGCCCAGGATCCGGAGTTGCTATTCGTATCGACAATGCCTCTTTCGCGTGGTCCACCGCCACGGACGCTCCGCCGCTGCTGAAAAACATCAACCTGACTGTAACCAAGGGACAGCTAGTGGGAATCTTCGGGCTGGTGGGCGCTGGAAAGTCTTCCTTACTCAACGCGATGCTGGGCGAAATGTGTCTTATTGAAGGTACAATTGACATTGATGGATCTGTCGCCTACGTGCCGCAGAGAGCTTGGATCATCCACGGTACCATCCGCAAAAACATCACATTCATGAATGAGTACGAGAAGTACTTTTACAGAAAGGTCGCGGACAAGTGTTGCCTCAAAAGTGACTTCGACATGCTTATGGATGGTGACCAGACAGAGATTGGTGAAAAGGGCGTGAACTTGAGCGGCGGGCAACGCCAGAGAATCAGTCTGGCCAGAGCAGTCTACCTTGACAAGGACGTGTACTTACTCGATGACCCGCTGAGCGCCGTCGACGCCCAGGTTGGCTCCAAGATCTTCAGCAAGGTGATAGGTCACCGAGGGTTGTTGCGTGAAAAAACGAGGATATTCGTCACCAACAACTTGAGCCTCTGAAATTAGTTGACGTGGTGGTCTTCATGCAAAATGGCAGGTTCTCGGATTACGGCAGCTTCCCCGAACTTATGGCCAAAGGTGGCGACTTCGCGAAGGTCGTCACGGAACATTCGAAAATACCACCCGAAGAAGATAGAAGGGACAGTGGCGGACCCGTTGCTCGCGTACTGAGCCTCATGAGCGACAGTGCTGTGGAATTCACCGTGACCGGGACAGGGGCAACGAGAGCAAACGCCCTGGTCGGCGCAGAGGTGGCCCAGGTAGGCTCTATCCAGAGACATGTCTACACAAACTACGTGAACCACATGGGCACCACCTTTCTCCTCGTCGCGTTTACTGGTTACATTCTTTGTAGAGTCTTCGACGTCAGCGCGGGACTTTGGATTGGGAGCTGGAGTAGGGACGCGCAACTTCCCAAAGAAGAGCAGACCGTCGCGAAAAGAACCATCCGAATAGTGGTGTTTGGCGCCATTGGATTATTCATGGGCATGTTCGCTTTCTTGGGCACATCGATGCTGTCCGTGGGAGCTGTGAGAGCCTCCAGAACACTACACGAAAATATGCTCAGGTGCCTATTTGAAGCTCCCATGTCCTTTTTCGACACAACTCCTCTAGGTCGGATTCTCAACAGAGTCGGTAAAGACGTTGATCAACTGGACATTCAACTGCCAATGATGGCGAACATGTTCTTTGAATTATTCTTTCAGCTACTTGCTATGATCATTCTTATCACCGTCGTTTTGCCGTCGTTTCTCATAGCCGCTGTGCCGCTCACAATGCTCTACCTGTTCATGCGCAAGCTTTACCTCAAGACACTGCGACAGTTGAAGCGTCTGGAATCCATCACTAGATCGCCAGTGGTCAATGCTTTCGCCGAAACACTCGATGGACTTAACAGCATCAGGAGCTACGGTGCCGAGGAACTCTTCATTGATGGTTTTTTGACAGAGGTTGACAAGACCCAAAACTGCTCTTTTTTCCTACTTATTTCTAAGCTGTGGATGATTAGTCGTCTAGATCTTATAGGCTGCACGATGAGTCTGGTCACCGCCTTCCTGATAGTATATTGGAGAGGCCAAATGGCGCCCGGTACGGCTGGTGTGATTCTCTCGTACATGCTCACATCAACATTTGCCTTCAACAACCTGATTCATTTTGCAGCGGAGGCAGAGGCAGCCATTGTGTCTTCGGAACGGGTCGAAGAGTACTCGAAGATCGAGGGCGAAGCTCCGCGTCGCGTGGACCCGAGTCCTCCAGAAGACTGGCCACAGAGAGGAGTCATCACCTTCGTCAACTTCAGCGCTCGTTACCGAGACGGGCTTGGACTGTGCATCCGCGATGTCAACCTGGAGTTCGAAGCGGCCGAGAAAGTTGCGATAGTAGGACGGACAGGCGCAGGGAAGTCTACGATGACCTTGGCCCTTTTTAGAATCCTGGAAGCAGCTAAGGGAAGCATTCTCATCGACAATGTCGACATATCTAAAGTGGGGCTGCACGACCTGAGATCCAAGCTGACCATCATTCCCCAAGATGCCATCCTGTTCAGCGGCACATTACGCATGAACTTGGATCCCGAAGATCAGTTCGAGGACATCGAGTTATGGGACGTCCTGGAGAGGACCAAGCTCAAAGGCCGCTTTCCAGAAGGACTTGAGACACCTATCTCAGAGGGAGGGCACAACATCAGTGTGGGCCAAAGGCAGCTGGTCTGTCTGGCTAGGGCCGTGCTCAAGTCGACCAAAATTCTGATCTTGGACGAAGCCACAGCGGCAGTGGACGTCGAGACGGACGCGCTGATTCAAAGAACCATCAAAACAGTGTTCAGAGATAGCACCGTACTAACCATTGCTCATAGGCTAAATACTATTTTAGATTCGGATAAGATCGTTGTTATGGCGGACGGTGAGGTCATTGAGGTGGGACCGCCGGCGAAGCTCTTGGCCGACCCAACCACAGAGTTTTATTCAATGGCAAAAGAGTCCGGTCTTGTGTGATGGTCGCGCGTTAATATTAAATCCATGTTATACACTTTCCTTCTGAAACTTCCGTGGTTTCTTTGTGTCGATTTTCTAGTTCATGTTGCATATCCAACCGTTCCAGAGACGCATAAAAACGAAGGCAACAACTCGAACGTGAGATGCATTAACAAGTGGAGCATGTTGAAGTCTGCTTCATCTATATACAAATAAGCGAAGGAGTCTGACTTCGTTTTAATCGGTGACAAACAATCGATTCTATTCCAACTCGAGTGTGTACACTCAGTTTTATATATACAATATTCACCATTCACTAAAGTACGTCAACGCCACTCGGATCTTTCCAGGGGAGTAACGTACCAAGGCCGCAGGCCGAGCGGGGGTGAACGAAACTGACGAATGGTCACACTTTCACTCAAACCCAAATGTGCCATCATGCACCACAGACTCAAGGAGTATGAAAAGACGCACGTTCAGACAATGGTACCCGTACACAAGGTGGCACGCATTCATTCAAGGAGCCAAAATTGGACCTAGGCAAGTCCAGAACTAGTTCCGGGCTGCTAGCGGTGAATTAGTACCGGACTACTTGCGTAGTAGTTCTGGAAAATTGTTCTAGAATAGCCCTTGACTACCATTGATCTAAACTACTGCTGGATCGAGTAGGACACAGGCTCCAGGGAGGAGACAGCTGCGGCGGGTCTCAGTAGTGACAATAGGCTCCGAAAGCCGGTGGTTCTTGTGGCACCTTGCGGTCGTCCAGCTTGCCGAAGCCGTTCTTTTTGCGCTTGCAGATGTTGTCGAGCGGGGCGCGAACCGAGCTCCAGGACGAGCTGTTGGAGCGGTCCGCCTTCTCCCTGACGCGCGCTTTGAGGTCGCCCCACTTGCGGTCCAGCTTGTAGCCGAACAGGATGAGGAAGCGCTTGAAGGAGTTGGCCATTGTCGGTCAAGGGAACGCGCCTGCAGGCGTCGGCTTCGAGGGTTGCTGTACCGCTGAACCGATGCTGAACCAGCTCAAATCCCGCCTCGCGAAATATAGACATTTTTTCTCTTCTTTTGCGTATCTTTGGTACTGTTGATTCTGATGGCGCTGATGTTAATTTGCAGAAATATCAGAAAAGAAAAAAAAATACGAAGAATATTTGCATATGATCTCAGCAAGTTAGACAATTTCACCCGTTTCTCGGCATTAAAAATAAAAAAGAAAAAAATCCAGATTTTTGTATTTTGGTTATGGGAAACACACAGGCAGGGCGCTGTCTGTATGTTTCCTCTAGAGTTCCTGTATAGGCTCCCTACGGGAGCCAGAGTTGCGCGTTCATGCATGGCATGTGGATTCAGCTCCTCACGTGACTGAATTCGGCGAATAGCAGCGCCGCGCGTTCGAGGCGCGCGGCGTGCTCGAAAGCCGGGGAACGTACGCCGGGGCGCGTGCAACGTCTACTTTGCTGCACGACATTTGATACGGCTCCTCACGTGATCGGATCTCGGCGAATAGCGGCGAGGGCGGCAGGCGGCACGTGGAATCAAACGCGCAACTCTGGCTCCCGTAGGGCTCATTCACACTGGAAGCGGATCCGCGTTCGCAAAGCGGTTGCGAACGCGGTTGTATAAAGATTCAGTACATTTGCACGCGCATTTGATGACATCAAATGCGCGTGCAATTGTACTAGATCTTTATACAACCGCGTTCGCAACCGCTTCACGAACGCGGATCCGCTTCCAGTGTGAATGGGGGGGTAGGGAGCCGAGCCTATACAGGAACTCTAGTTTCCTCGTTCTTGTCCTACGTTCTACGTCCTCTTACGTCTTTTAGCGCTGTTCCCTCAAAACAACTATGCAGCATCAAGCCCAACTACATGCCTTCTTGTAAGTACGTGGCATAGTTGATGCTATAATGTATGTACATTAGTGATTATTGTTGTTATTTTTTTGTATGTGTGAGGGGAAAGGGGGAAACCAAAAAAGTGTAGGCTAAAAATGCAGGGCGTCCCCAAAAATATTCATAGGTTTTTCTTGTTTTTCCTCGTTTTCTTTTCAAAATAAACTACCCATTTCCGAACGCTTATTTCCGTCCAAATGTAGCGCTAGCGGCCCTAACCAGATGCCAAAGTTTCAGAACTAACCGTTGCTTGATTCAAAATTTAGATGCGATTTCCTGAAATTCTCAGCGGGCAAATTACGGCTGACAGAACCCTTGAATACATGGAGGGAGCTCTATGGCGCCGATTACCGAAAACAGGCGAAAGTGGCCCGAATTGTCGCACTAAAATTTTCAGAAAATCACTTATAACTTTGATTGAGATAACGCAGTTTGTTCTGAAATTTCGGCATCTGGTTCGAACCGCTAGCGCTACATTTTTTTTTTTTTTTTTTTTTTTTTGGGGGGGGGGGGGGGGGGGGAACGCGTTCGGCGATGCGCGTAAATTATTTTTGCAATAAAAAAAAAAAAAAATGCAATTTTTTTTTCTTTTTTTTTTGGGGGGGGGGGGGGGAGCACGTTGTACTATATTTGTTCTTGTAAGCATTTGGTGTAAGCAAGGCCATTGGTCGGGAAGCTCAAGCAACCCACCGTAGAGAACTGCCTTTGGCGATGCTGTGCGACGCCGTTGTTCACTATCGTCCCTCGTTCCTAAACTTAACGCTGAAATTCAGGAACCTTCCAGTTACAGCGTTCAAAACCGACACGCGCTCCGCCGGGACCAAACATGGCGCCCTGGCTAAAGTTGTCAGCATCCTAAGGGAAACGCGCGCCAAGAGTGGAACCGCTTTCGTACTCGTCCCTTTTTTTCTCTCCTGTCGCTGTAACCTCGCTTTGCTCGTCGGTCGGCGTATTGCGGGGCCGTGCTATAACGGTTTTCTGGGTCAGCGCGATACGCAAGTGCCGTTGCGTCATCAGGCCAGCTGACCTCGGGAGTCGCGTGCGAACTTCTCGCGTCGTTCCTCTTTCATTTTGGCCGCCTTGTTTCTAGCTGCTTTCAACGGACCGCCCGTCGGCTCCCCCGAGACAAACTGGCGCCGTTTCTATATATGGGACATATAGAGCTGCAGCATCTGTCAGCTCTTCAGCTCCAGATCCAGCTATTACTGTCTTATGCGACGCAAAAATTGCCGTAGAAAATGCACACACAGAAAAAGCAACGCTCCACTGAATGCCCAATGCGACGAGGCGCGTTAGCGTCGAGTGGTGTTTTGATTAGTTTAATATGTAAAGTGTGTTCAGTAATTTTTTTAAATTTTTTTAGATGCGTAAGTTTTGTGTGGGTTGCATTGTGGTTTTCTGATCACTGTAAAAAAATCACGGTCGCGTTTCACAACTCTCACTGTTTAATCATGTTTACTAGATCCCCTCTTCATGTAATGCACTTTATTTGATGTGCCTTTGAAAAATAATAAACTGAACTGAACTGAACTGCGTAGTGTACGTTCGAGACCTTAGGCTATAGCAGAGGTGCTACACTGGTTAAATTTTAGGGGCGAAGCTCCTTAGGGTCTAGCCTTGTCCATCCGTCCGGCGTCCGTGCTCACATCGATTGCCATCCCATCTGTCTGTCTTCTTAAAAAAAGAAAAAAAAAATGTTTGCGCAGTCGACAGGATTCGAACCTGTGCGGGGAGACTTCAGTGGATTTCTACTCCATCGCCTTAACCACTCGGCCACGACTGCGGGATGAGTAGGGGGCTCTGAGATGTGGTAGTAACTCAAGAGCTGGGGATGTGATGGAAGAGGGCTATGCGGTCAAATGCGTATATAATCGCGTTAAACTTTGCATGCATTGGCTCAACGTTTCTAGACGAGAGGGCGCTGCGGTCAAATGCTCAAATGCGTATATAACCACGTTCCATACCACACATTCTCTTTCTGACAGATGCGTTCCCACGGCTCCTAGCGGATCCAAGCTGATCCGCTAGAAGAACCACTGGCTCTGCATTTCACCGACCATAAAGCAGTAATAATGAAGTCGAAACGCAACGCGGAACTCAGCACTACCTATGAGCAATAAAAACAAAATCAGCAGCATCAGCACTACCTATGAACAATAAAATCAGTATCATCAGCACCACCAGAGCTTCGCCCCAGTCAACATCATTCACCACGTGGAGATGCGGTCATTTTTTTCTCATCTACAGCAAAGACACCGAACGCCCGTTATAGGAATCAAAAACTGTCCGCTGTCTAAACAAACACAAAACGCAATCTTGCACGATCTCTTATGTGATTTGTTTTATCGAAATAAGAGCTAGCCTGGAGGGCTGTTGCGAAAGAAGCCGAGTCGTGACGAGGTTTCAGGGCACGGTTACGGCACTTGGCAGAATTAAAAGAACAACACGAGATACAACAGTTACGAAATCGGCACGCTGTAACTATCGGAGACACACTGAACAATATGCGTACATTGCCAAAGGGAAATAATACCCGCGGATTATGAAGACATCAAAATATTTGTTCGATGCGTTTCTTTTAAATGTACGAAATGAAACAAACGTCCGCGCTTGCGTCATTGTAGCCATATGATAGGCGTGTCTACTTAGCATATATCCGGTGAAAAGTATGTAAGGATTGTCGCGTAAGTTAGAGCGGGTCGTGGCTATCTCTGCCTAAATTGAACCTAACAACGTAAATATCGCGCCCCCCAAAAATTCTTCTCTTGTGTGTGTGTGGGGAAAAATGTTACAAAAAATACGTCCCTTCAAAAAGTTTTTTTTTTAATTTTATGGTTTTTAAGTTGCGGTTACACTGATAACAGATCACACAAAAGACAATCTGCAGACAACGGCCGAGGCGTGTTTCTTTCCCGCCAAATTGGTCGTACAAACTCTGTCTGTGCACAGACTATGTATGTATGGCATATATGAAGTATGTATGAAGCATCCATGAAGCGTGTATGAAGTATGTATGAAACATGTACGAAGTCTACATGCTTCAAACATGCTTTCCCATGGGCGTAGGCAGGGGGGTGCAAAAGAGGCACTTGCCCCCCCCCCCCCCCCCCCCCCCCCCCCAAGGCCAGAGTGCCTACCCCCCCCCCCCCCCCTCTCTTCCCCAGCTCTCTCGGTACGGGAGATCGAATGACGTCGCGAAATAGCTTTTTTTAGCAAACGGAGAAACCGAAAGCTATCCTAAAAATAAAATCCACGCACTTTTGTTTCCTTTGATCCTTCAGCAATAAACACAAAAAGAATAAGATCTCCCCTCGGTCAGTTGCAATCAGCCGCACCCAGCTGTCCAAAAAAAAAAAAAAAAAAAAAACATAGGGAGGAACACTTACTTCCGAGAACACCGCAGTACGGTGTTGTGAGGAGCCACAGGCATACGGGTGAAAGTCAGTAAAATGCCCCCAAAATAGAGCGTCTTCTACACAGTGCGGGATTCTTCCAAAAAGCCCAACAGAACAAATCGGCATAGCTACGAGTTGGAGATAGTCCGCGCTCCCCCTTCGCTCCGTCTGCGTGGAGCGATCGGTCCCCGGGGGGAAGAGGGGAGGGGGGGGGGGGTAGCTTCGGCATTTTTTTTTTTTTTTTTTTTGGGGGGGGGGGGGGGGATTTGAACTCCAAATTAACCACCTGTCTACGCCACTGCTCACGCCAGTGCTCTGTTTTGTATATGTGGCTTTGGGTTTTTCTTCTCCTTTGCCCGTAGCATGTTGCGGTCATGGGAAAGGAGAAGAGGGGGGTCAAAATCGGGGCCAAGCGTCCTCTTTTGGACAATGCAGTTCTGCGAAACTCTGTTCGCACCATGTCAACAAAGATACTCCCCCGGGCCATAACTCACGCGGGAGAGGAGTGTACGGACCGTCTTCATTGACACCACCGTGTTCATACGCGTGACACTCGAATATCTGTGACAGGGTGGCAGACTTTGCTGTTGCTGGCTCTCTCTTCCTGGCCCAGTTGCTTGAGAGGGCCACATTCCGCACCCAATCCCACTTTTTTTATATAAGCGTGGACTGATATGGGTCAGGGGTGAAAATGGACATCAGAAGCTTTTTTAAACGGAAAGCTGACGGTGACAATGACAATCCTTCTAGTGCAACAAAGAAGCATGTGACCTCAGAGCCGTTTCATGACCCGGAATCTATCGATGCACTTGCTGTCTCCGTCACTCCTGCTCATCCTACGGCTTTAAAGAGCCAGCTGGACATTGGCTTTGCCCTGAACTCGACTGTCACAGGTATGTCAAACTCGTCTTTAACTGTGGGAGTATTCATTGAAAGCTGAGCTTGATCAGATATATAACAACCAATATAAAGATAAGAACTAGCGTGCTAAAATTTTACTCCAGTTCTGAAATGAGACAGAGCGAGCATGGCAAGCTAAGGGAACCCGCGTCGAGGAAATACGGAAAGTTACAATGGCAACTAACCCTCCGGCGGTAGCCCCGCCGTGCCAACACAGCTAACGCAGCTTTCAGATGTCTTCCACGGACCACAACCCGGTAAATGCTTCGAATTAATATTAAGAGCGAGGACAATTTTGTGCAGAAAATTAGACTTGTAAATTTGAGCAGAGGCCGACTTGGGGTAGCTTTTAAAAATTTGTATAAACGTCAAATATTGTTCAACATGGAAATAAAAATGTATTGTTCGTTGCTGTGACTTGCAAGTCACACGCAAGACAGTGCGTCGTGTGACTTGCGTGCACTGTCTTGCTATTTTATTGTGTATGGTACATTTACGATGCCAATACTTGTCTATAAAATCTCCGTGCTTTTTTATTTCTGAGAGATTTATAAACTAAGTGGGCTGTTTTGTTGTTTTGCCGCGACATAGACCAAATTTGTTTTTGTTTTTTACTGTACCTGTACATATTAATACAAACGTTTTTTTTTTTTTGCGTTGAAATTATTGATGCATTGTACTTTTTAAAATAATTGTTTCATAAAAAAAAATGTGTATCTTGCAAGCTGTATTTAGCTCTTTCCTATTTTACTGTGGGACCCCCCCCCCCCCCCCCCCCCCCCCCCCTTCCCCTTGAGCGCACACGCCCAAAAAAGGCTGTCAGTTTGCCCCCCAAGACAAAATCCTGCCGACGCCCATGCTTGCGAGGTGTCCGCAGATAATTTTGTCATCACGTCTGCGGCGACGGAGAGCAAGTCGTCTCCTTCTTGCGCAAGAGTTGCGGTGACGTCAGAAAGACGCCGAGCTCTGATTGGCTCTGATTGAAGGACTGTGGGTAGACCTCAAAGCAAGCCGCCTCGAGGTCTACCCATTATCTTTCATTCAGAACCAATCAGAGCTCGGCATTCTGATGTCACCACAACCCCTGCAAAAGAAGCAGACGAGCTTGCGCTCCGTATAGATTTAAAAAGGACCTTCAATGCGTTTTTTTTTTCTCACTAGACTACGAGCTGAATTCTACGAAGAAGTTGGACGAAGCTCCACATCTCGTCTATTATTTTTGTTCTTTTTCTCCCGCAGGTATCAAGTTCGTAGAAGGCCTTGCTCGTCAATGTAGCCACATCCTATGGTGCACGGAGATAACAAAGGTCTCAACCTGTATGGCTCCTTGTATGGTATTCCGATTTTGTGTATTATTATTGTTCAGAGACGGCTTACCTGCACGAACATATGGCTCGTCCATATGAAGGGATGCAGATAATTTCGATAAATGCTATATATTTGGGAAGGGTTCTAGTCGGAAGGTGTCAACTTTAATGTAATCACTATCTTTTTTGCGATGTGCCTAGGGATGATGAACATGATGTTTCGTTCGCTTGTCCTTGCGGACATTGCATTATCGATTTTCGGGTCTCATCGTATACTTTCAGCACGGTTATAGACCATACGCAAAAAACAAAAGCGCCATTTGGTGTACTCACGATCAATTATTAAATCTCCGCCGTAGGGGAGGGTTCCTGTACCTATAGTGTCGCCCGAGAGGCAATAGTCCCGGCAAAGTGGGGGTCGTAGATCTAAAATATGATCACGTGTTGCAAGTTATGTATACGAACCCTCCACGCAACGTCTTCGATAAAAACTGTTCACTCGCCTGCGTGGACCAGTTCACTGCTCGTGTGACGAGCCTTGCGACATCATTGCTGACAATTCCTTTTTCAGAATTTGTTTTTGAACCGAAACTAAACAGCTAGCGACTCATTGAGTGCACAAATATATTGTCCTAATATAATCAAAACAAAGTTAAATGCAGATGCGCCTTGCCAACAGCTGGAAGATGCGGGGGGGAGGGGGGGATATGGCGGCTCCGAATGGCATGATGATGATAGCTGGCAAGAATTTTGCATATGGCCAATCCGCAGCGATTAGGGAGCTTTAGTGGATCGTTCCGATAGCTCCGATAACGACACCGATAACAATACGATGCATGCGAAAAAGGCGTCAGTGAGTGTGTCATCGGGGTTATCGAAACGACCTACTAAAACCGCGGGGCTCCACTGCTATTATATTATACAGAGGACAGTCTGCAAACACTTCCTGAGGCGTGTAGCGCAAGTTCGTCTGCTTCTTTTGCAGGGGTTGTGGTGACGCCAGAACGCCAAGCTCTTATTGGTTCTGAATGAAGAATAGTGGGTAGTCCTCAAGGCAGCTTGCTTCGAGGGCTGGACACATCTACGTGTCTTGACCATAGAGTTCTTATAATGTACGCTAGAGGCTCAACTGGCACTCTATGCGACTTCCGGGACGCAAATTGAAGCAGACAGCAACCGGTCTACTTTTGCGGTGCTCCTGTGCATTCCTATGGGAAAACGCGCGTGCATTTTGTCTCTTCGCCGGAAAATAACATGAATAACTTTTGTTATTTCGGTTGTACCGGATAGTATGTACCTTTATCAGTACTGTGAAAGTCTAATTGCTTTTGTTACAGCATTTCTCTTTACCACTGAACGATGTTAAACTTCGCTATATTTCAGGCCCTAACCTCTGTTCCATGGCAGGTATGTAAAAATGAGCGACGATTCTAAGCAAAATCACAATCGAAAGGAATGTAGAGTGTGTTCAAGGTTCGCTAGCATTTCGGTGGCGCTTATATATTGCTAATATGCCCGTCCTGTCACTATATGAGAATGACTCCGTCGTGCATCTTTACGATCGGTTAAAAAACATTTGAACGTTCGCAAAAAAAAAAAAAAAATTAAAGCACGTGAGCTACAAAAGGTGTGTCTTTTTATTATTTCCTATGTCGGGCAGTTTTTCTCGGGCACCTGCTTTCTGGCTTCTCCCTATTTGCAAAGATTTGGAGCGTGCGGGGGATGATTTGAACCCAAAACAAGCATCTTCGCACATATTCATGAGCAGAAAGAATACAGCAGTACTTACTTATTGCAAATCTGACTATATTACGTGGCTTTCAATTAATTTTGATCGTCTGCATGCACAGGGAGTTACTTATCCAGTGTTACTGCGTAGTTCTTGCCGTCTCTCGGTTTTCCACATGTTCTTCGTTCGTTTGGCACGTATATCCATGCTGGAAAGCGTCGACGCCATGTTCGCGCTAACAGTGTCCGACAGTGCACATAAATACACGTAGGAAGCGGTTTTAGCACCGTTTTTCATGCCGCGAATTTAAAATAAAAACGCCGTAACTGACCAATTATTTCGTCTGCGTGACTGACAAATATTCCAATGTGCCTAGTACGTACAAATTATTCGTTATATTTGCTCTTATAATCGAGCGCAGAGAGAAAATGCACTCGCTTTTTCCAATAGAAATGCACTGCCGGAAGTCAATTTCACCCTGGTTGCTGTCTGCTTCAATTTGCAGCAGCACACTACCGCCAGTTGAGCCTCTAGCGTACATTATAATAACTCTATGGTCTGGACACACATCTGGACACATCTGGATACATCACTGGACACGTCCACGTGTCAAAAAGCAGTCTAGCTGTATGTGTGTAGTGTAGTACAAGGCTGCCAAGACTGTGAACTTTATTTTCAATTCTAGAACTCTTTTCGTCTTGGGGACACAGGAGAGAAAAATGGGGGGGGGGGGGGGGGGGGGTACGATTATTAGGGAGCCGCGAGCCGCGTTCTGCGTGTACACACGTTTGCAAGTGACGCGTCCAAGCGCACCCCAAGTGGGCAAGATGGCGGCGCCCTCTGGCCGTACTGCAAACGGGTATATACGTCGTGTGTACATTGTGCGTCCGGTATGACTTGCTATATACGCTTGGTTCGGGGAACTTTTGTGGGTGGTTTCAAATGCGTTCCACCCAGAAGTACACATCGATCGCGACACTGTTAGCGGGAACACGACATAGGCACATTTTCGGATTTTACTTCTAAATAGTATTAGCGAGCACGAAATTTTATCGCTTACATTATAGAACTAAATGAGCTCTTTCCGTAGCAATAATAACTTGGATGACATCCCTTGGTTTCAAAGAGAAAAACTGGAAATACCGGCGATCGCTTGTTCGCGTTAACAGTGCCGCGCTCTGTACACGCAGGTATGTACTACATATACTCCCTGAGGGCTAATAGAATAATCGAGACAAGCTTAAATTTATTCCGGAGTGGAGCCAGCCGCGCGAGCCGACGGTCGCCATGCTACCGCAGGCTCCGACGAGTTGTATTAGTCCACCAAATTAGGGAGTTTTAGGAAACCGTTTTAACAAACCGGTAACGGTTCGCTAAAAGTCCGTATTGTGGAATGAAGTACAGAGTCGACCTTCAACGCACAGTATGACATATTCAACTCGTGTCACTATATGGATGCCTGGTGTTCACTGAAGGACGAACCTTTGTATAGGTTTACTATTCCCCGCGTCCCGAATATAGCGAACACATATCAACAAAGATGTGGCCACAACATCGATGAAACTTTGGCACCGCGTTCATTCTCATTTTATCTGTGCCAAGCCAAAGCTGCATACAAATATCACGGACACCCGCGGTCAAAAAGTTTTGTTAATAAAGATCCGGGTTCTTTTAAGTTTACGCCCGTCTTTGAGATTGCGAACCATAGCTCGAAAGTAAAAAAAACCTTGAATATCACAGGCCTATTTTTTTTTCCCGTCCGCGGGGGAACCGCGGCGATGACAACGTTCAATGCCATCCTTAGTCGCAGGAAGCCTTGAAACCGGGAGTCGCGATACGCTATCAAGTCTTGACGCAAAAAGATATCGTTCGTTGGTAACTCTAATCCGTACCCCACTAATTTATTTCGACGAAAGCAATTTTCTAAACACCGTAATTACGGCTGCTTTGAAATAAACAAAAACAATTTGGTATATTTAAGTTGCACATTTGCGTAAGTCGCATCTATGTATTTGTACGGTCGGCATGGCGAAACTGCATTGAAAGACCCGCGCACATGTGTACTATGATCGCAATATATTGATGATAATGATAAGTGAGGGCAAGTTTCAGTATTCTCGTCAACGAATCAAACGAGAGATATGACACCCCTGACAAATTTCCGCAGTTAAGGTCCTTACCTATAAAACAACAAAAAAAAATGCATAAAAGTCGCGCGATTGTAAAAAAAACGCTTCTTTTTTCTTCTTTTTTTTTCTGTGAGCTGTGCCACGGCTGCATCAAAAGCAGCGCACTTTTTCTTTTTCTTTTTAATTCCAGATACAGTAAGGTTATGAGCGTCAGTGATTAATTCTAAAGGACATTTATTTAAAGTAAGAATATTTTTTATGTCCTTCTATATATCTTGCTCTCTGCACGAGCTTAATTAACGGCACAGCTCAATAATACGACGACAAAATGTCGTCTCCGAATCCTCCCTCTAGCCCAACGATGACGTAGGCGCTTTGACAACTTCCCCGCCGTATACGAAGCCCACCACTGGTTAATTATAAAGGATTAGACGAAAATGGGTCTTCCAACGGTCGCATAATGAAGACAAGATGTTAAGAAAAACAAACAAAGAATATAAAAGAAGGTGAAGCCCTGCTGCACGACGTAATGAATTTTAAATGAATTAGGGTGCGGTCACGTCGGAGCAGCTCTGACGCCGAGATCCGTCGAATGAAGCTCGTAAAACACAAACTACAGACGGTACATGAGGAAACATGTGTCTCTTTTAAAGGCGTGTTCAGATTTAGTGTTCCCGCCGATGCTGCGACGAGCGTTTCCCGCGGCGATGTCCAAGTTTCACGCCTGTTTTTGCGGATGAACCTCGACGCTGCAGAATTCCGAGAGCTTCAGCCTCGCAGAATGCACGAAGGATCAGCGGCACTGCCATCAACGGAAGCCCAGTAGAAAAGTAGGGGTGTCGCGAACCGGTCGAGTTTCGAGTTCGACCAGGTTCGACTTTTTCGACCTTCTTGTGAAAAGTTAGGCAAAGGTTCGACCCAGGTTCGACTGCTGTGCGCATGCGCGACAGACTGGCCAGTTGGCTTCGGATTGGATGGTGATGGCTAAGGGATGAATTAAACTAGGGCAGCACTGCATGATTGGTTATTTCAGTTAATACAGTACAAAAAAAATTAAGTCATTAACTTCTTCAGTGATTAGAATTAGTTTCTGTTAATTGCAACTGTTCATAAAATTAAAAGAACCCTTTGCATAAAAAAAAAAAAAAAACATTCTCCAGACCGCGACATGCTTGTATCAATATCTGGTCACACTGTCCACAAAGTCGAACCGGTCAAATCTTGTTAAAAGTTCGAAGGTTCGTCCAACCGGTTCGACCGAGTCGAACCCCGAAAGTTCGACGTAAAAATCCGGTTCGACAAAAGTTCGCGACACCCCAAAAAAAACTTGCTGTTTTTGCCCACCCGAGATGGACGGATGCGACGTCACCTTGTTGACAAACGGATGGACGGTACACCCATGGAGTTATTATAATGTACGCTAGAGGTTCAACTGGCGCTAGTGTTTATGCGACTTCCGGGACGCAAATTGAAACGCATAACAACCAGTCTACTTTTGCGGTGCTCCTGTACATTCTTAATGGAAAACGAGCGTGCAGTTTGTCTGTTCGCCGAAAAATAACGTGGAACACTTTTGTCATTTCGGGCCGTACCGAAGAGTATGTATTTATAAAAGTGTAATTGCTTTAGTTAGCGCATTTGTCTTCATCGGTGAACGATGTTTAACTTTGCTTTGTTTCAGGCCCAAACGTGTTCCACAGCCAATGTCTAAAAACGAGCGACGATTCGAAGCAAAATAACGATCGAAAGGAATATATAAAGTGTGTTCAAGGTTCGCCAGCATTCCGATGACGCTTATATATTGCTAATATGCCAGTCCTGTCACTATATGAAAATGACCACGTCCTGCATCTTTATGAGCGGATAAAAACATTCAAAACGCAAAGAATAAAGTACGTTGGCTATGAAGGGTGTCTCTTTTTAATATTTTCTACGCCGGGCAGCTTTTATCAGGCACTTATTCTCAAAAATTTCGAGCGTGCGGGTGACGCTTTGAACGTAGAACAAACATCTTCGCAGAGAGCAGAAAGAATACGGCGGTACTTACTTATTTAAAATCGGACTATATTACGTGGCCTTCAATTAAGTTTGTTCGTACATGCCCAGAGAGTTACTGGTCCGGTGTTACTGCGTAGTTCTTGCCGTCTCTCTTGGTTTTCCATATGTCCTTCGTTCGTTTGGCACGTATATCCCCCATGCTGAAAAGCGCCGACGCCGCGTTCGCGCTAACAGTTTCCGACGGTGTGCAGAAATGCATGTACGGAGCCGTTCTAGCACCGTTTTTAATGCGATGAATTTGAACGAAAAACGGAGTAACTGACCAATTATTTCGTCTGCCTGACTGAGATATGTTCCAAGCTAATTAGTACGTACGAATTATTCGGTATATTTGCTCTTATAATTGAGCGCAGGGAGAAAGTGCACTCACTTTTTCCCGTAGAAATGCATCACCGGAAGTCAGTTTTCGACTTGTTTGCTGTCTGCTTCAATTTGCGACTAGAGTAACTGTATAGGCTCTGCTTGCAGAGCCAGAGTATCGCGTTCCCTTTCCTTGCCCCGCAAACCTCGTATTGGCGGAGAAGCGGTCACGTGCTCCGAGCTGGATCCAAACTTCACGAGGGAAAGCAACCTTGCAGGCGCCGAGTTTCGAGCGGAGCATATTTCTCGCTTTGCGTTTGCGAAATAGACATCCTACACTAAGAAAAGAACGAACTGGAATGTTCCTTGACCATCGAACATTATGTGTAGCCACCGGGTACAGTATAATCGCGTTGTTTTATAGTGCGAGCGATGTTTTAAAACATGTTTCCGAAGTCTGGGAAGCAGACGACACTGAGGACGATCATGTTACTCGCGTCTGCGACGCTTGCGGAGTGATACGCGACCGGCACATCCGGGCACCTCAGACTAGACAACGACGCGCAGCTATGGCTTCCAAAGGGACGTTTTCGCTGGCTATTACGACCTACTGTGGGCACAAAAACAAAAAAAAAGACAAATGACGGGACGACGGCGCACGCGCGGCGTGTCGCCGTAGAATATTTTCACCGCTCCGCACGCCGCAGCACGCCGCCTCACCGCCACGCTATCCGCGCCTCCGGGTCTCCTGAAGAAGCGACGGTCGCTTCCCGCAGTGCGGCTTGAATCCAACATGGCCGCCCTGGAAGCACTATTTTGACACTCCGCTCCGCAGGCGGAGCATATAACGTTACTTTATTTGCGACAGCACACTAGCGCCATGTTGAACCTCTAGCTTTACGGTACAACCATCGCGATAGTGGAACCTTTCAAAACCCCATCAAGCAACATTGGCACTTACCATTTCTTCGTTCTATGCTAGGTGGCGCAAGCTACCGCCCGTTATAAAGCTCACAGCCGTTAGCATCCATCCATCGGCTGTGCACCGTGGCTGTCCTGTTGTCCCCACCAAACGCTTACGTAGACGGAGTACTCGATTCCGATACAAGCTATGCCAAATTAACGCCAGATCCGGATGCTACATGGCGCGCATTTATTGAAAGTATTTATTGGGTCTCCCCGCACGATTGATGCCACTCCAAGGCAGAGGTGCTGACTTCTGGAACGACGCATGTGCAAATGCTTCGCTCTTCGTGAAGAAAAAAAAAAAGAGATTGGCGGCGCAGGTTAACATTATTTAGAATAATGAAAGCATCCGCATCGCCTCGTCTCCCTTTATGAAGCGCCATCAGAGTCGGATCGCGCTAACTCTGCTATTGGGCCCGAGCCCGACCTTCGACGCGATGATTAAACACGAGCCCCGGCCGAACGCTGACGCAGCATTCGTGCCCAATCTCAGGCCTCGATCGATCTGACTGTGATGTCTGTGCGGAGGCCTTCTGCTTATCTAGATGGTGTTGCGCAGGACCGTTACTCGCAGCTCTCGTGTGGGCAAACGCGGGTATCTCTAAACAATGAAGAGGTATAGTCTACAAAACAACTCGCTGTTTACAAAGAAACGCGCTTTGCCCACTCCGGGTGTGTGCCATCGGCCTACCTGAACGTGCGCGGGAACCGACTTTGCTATAGAGGTGAACCGTCTGCCCACACGCCATATGGGGAGCCTTCATATGCACACTCGCCGTCGCGTAATTAACCAGCAGCGCAACCCGCTGCGGCGAGACGTTAGATATGCATTCAACGAGCGAACTGTGGAGACTACACGTATGGAGAAGGCTATCTTGCCTGCATCACTACCTTAAAGGGATACTGAACCAAAGACTTTAGTGTCCATAATAAGTGGCGCACGTCCTTTCCATGAGCCAGCAGCCGCCGCTGTGCGCGAGCACACGCAACGAAAATGACGTCAAAGACCTCCATTCGCGCTTAATAAGAGGACAGTGAAATGCATGAACTTCGGGCCAAAGGAGAATAAATACAGGCTTTTCATCTGTACAAGTGAAAGCTACGTGCTTGTTAGACCAATTAATCGCTTACCTTTTACACCAGACACCACTGTGTAGATGAAAAACTTGTCTTTATTCTCCTTTGGCCCGAAGCCTATACATTTCACTGTCATCTTTACCGCGAATGGAGGTCTTTGACGTCATTTTTGTTGCGTGTGCTCGCGCACACCGGCGGCTGCTGGCTCGTGGAAAGAACGTGCGCCACTTATTATGGACACTCCTTGGTTCAGTATCCCTTTAATACAGTGCACCAAAAAGTCTGAGCAAAGCCGCTTCGAACGATTCTTGCATGGGCGCGCGAGCTCACCAGGCCTGTACGAAAGCGTGGAGCTCGCTTAAGGCCACTACGCACATTCGCGTTTGACAGCGTTTAGCCTGGTTCAGACAGTTGCGTCTGACTGCGTTTGACTGCGTTGCGGCAGCGAGAAACCAGGACATCCCTGCTGCTTGTATCGCGTGCCAAGATGATTCCTTGAATTGGCGTCCACGCTTCATACGAAGCACAGATGTGCCGGTGACTCGCTTTCGGTTCTCGCCGCAACGCAGTCAAACGCAGTCAAACGCAAGTGTCTGAACCGCCTTGCGTTTGACTGCGTTGCGTCACGAAACGAAAGCGAGTCATCGGCACTTCTGTGCTTCGTATGAAGCGTAGAATCCAAATAGAGGAATAGCTTGGCACGCGACATAAGAAGCAGGGATGTCCTGGGGTGCTATGTTGCGCTTTTTGGACTCCCAGGAGACTTGGAAGAAGGAAGTGACGTCAACGACTAGAGCAAACGCAGATTGGATGTTGACAGAAGAAAACGAAATCAACATCCAATCTGCATTTGCTGCGTTGTTGACGTCACTTCCTTCTCCCTAGTCTCCTGGGAGTCCAAAAAGCGCAACATAGCCCCCCTGGTTTCTCGCAGCCGCAACGCAGTCAAACGCACTCAAACGCTCTCAAACGTTAATGTGCGTAGGGGCCTTCAAACTTGAAGTGACACAGAAAACATATCGAGCCCCAGCAGTGAAGGGACGTCAAAGATACGAGGTCGTGTACGTATACCATACACGAACACACGAATAATGCCGTCAATTTGGGACATCACGAAATAAAATGTCTGCTGCATTTTCATTTTATTATAACCGAAATTGTTTATAAAGCTTACGAGGCTCGCGGAATAATCGTAAATAATAAAAAGAATCATAATAATGCTCGTAACATGTTTGCGCATAATGCCCACAAAAACAAGAATTGCCTTTATCGCGTCCTTGGGAGTGTAAGCATCGTCTTGGTGGGTCATTTTTGTAGGCCTCGCTCGGTTTTATTGTCACTTCTCAAACAACGAGCCACTCCTTTTTTTTCTTTTTTTTTTTTTTTTTTTTTTTGCGGATGCGTACAATGGTGACGTAAAACTAGCCGCGACCGTGCGGCGGTTACACAGATGCATCCACGCACAAAAAGAAGTACATTTATCTAAAAAAAATCCCGAGTGGTCGAAAGATAACGACTCGGTTCCGCATTTCTGCTGCCGCTCAGAGCTCCTTTCAAGGACACGGACTTTTCTTTGCTGCGTCTGTTTAATGTCAACTGTCGACTTCATTAAGTCCGCCTTTGGTGAAATTTCGCCTACAGTAACATCATTACGAACAACCACATCGTACACACGTCGCGCTACCTCATTAAAACAGTAAGTAACCGATTGCAATTACCCCCGTCGGAAGGGTCTGATTATAGACCCCTTCAAAAATTACACCCTCTCGGTCAATCTGCAAAATACTGCGAAGTGGCGTGAGCAAAAAAAACCATAAAAATGGTAAGTCTATCAATCATATACAGTCTCTTGGAAGTGAGTATTATATCAGTTACAAACTTGCCACCTCGTT
Source organism: Ixodes persulcatus (assembly GCA_013358835.2). Taxonomy (NCBI): domain Eukaryota; kingdom Metazoa; phylum Arthropoda; class Arachnida; order Ixodida; family Ixodidae; genus Ixodes; species Ixodes persulcatus. Next base: position 58,287 of record JABSTQ010010397.1, read on the forward strand.
TGTGTTTTTTGCGCACTCCACCTTGCAGTGTTTTCAGATCGACCGTCAGAGGGCGTAATATTTTCAAGGGGTTCATATTACTTAATCTCTTAATGGCTTACACAATTCCGTACCCTAAGCATTCAGCTTTATTAGGATCAATGTCTTTGTGTTTACTTTTTTGTACAAAGAGTGTACCTATTTGTGTGTACCAGCATTCAGGCTTCGGCTCTTCCTGGACACAAGAAAGAAATAATAAAGAATGCCATCGCAGGAATTGGAATCGGAGGAATGAGAAAGCTTTTTCAGGAAGTGCATTTCAATTTTTAACTAGCTTGTTTTTAACTTGATTTAGTGCTTAATTAACAATCTTTACTGATCTGGTACCTGTTCATGTTTCACAAACGAGTTTTTTTTTTTCCTTTAACTGAGACTAGACTGCACCTGCTATACTGCTTCAGCGCTGCAGGTTGGCTTTGTAAATATTAAATAAATAAATAAATAAATAAATAAGTAAATAAGTAAGTAAATAAATAAAGAGAACCGTTTTTCACCCCAATATCGTCAATGCGAAGGTGATCTTTGCTAGCACCCGAGAGCAAAGGATTACTAATCAGTTTTACCAAGAATTTTAGTCAAACTGTAATGAAATTATTCGCACGATTACGTAATCCCGGAACAAAATGATACTAACTGCAATACGTAGTCCCGATAAGCTGCAGCTTTGTAGACATTTATCTTCGTTTTAACGCGATAGCGTTAAGGAGCTCGTGTCGCAGAAAAGCCGGCGTATGTGTCGGTGGCGTTGTGACGGGAAACTCCTAATTGGGCGATAGGGCCATATGACTCATGACTTTACAGCCACATGACCTCGCGCGAGAATTTCAGACAACCAACGACGCTCACATGAAACGTGACCTCACGCGTGGATTAATGCGAGTTATAGGTCACCGCATGTCTCAAATGGTTTCACTTTATAAAGTAATTAATTTGCTTTAAAGAAAAATTTGAAGAATTTTAGACGGGATTCGAACCCACGACCCTTCGGTTGCGAGCCAGACACGCTACTGATAAGGCCATGTCTGCCGTACTTCCTCCTCACTGGCAAAAAGAGCATGAGAAGCGAATTTCTTATTTGCCGATCTCATTCTTAATTGCTATTCTTCGTTTCAGCTTATGTCCAGAACGCTGCGTGTGAGCAGGAAGTAATTCCGTGAAGACGTGCTTCACCTACAGTCTCAGAACAAGCTTTCCAGCCAATCTAGTGGCGTGTTCGTGTCACGTGATCCTCGGGAGGCGCGTAGCGATGCGAGGGGTGCGCCTTCGAGCGACGATGTGTCCATAGCGCTAAGTTCACCGCGATGACTCCAGCGTCCGCTGCTGTCGTACTTTCGTACAATTCAGCCTAGAAGAAGAGGTACCGCATGCTCGATGACTAGCGGCAAAATGGCTCCAGTGCTGAACCGAAATGTCAATCAGGGCAGCGATACTGCTTGCTCTTCTCGTTGGCTACACCGGATCGAGGGGGACCAATGAGAAGGAGGGAAGCTGTAAGAAAAAAAAAAAGGGTATTCGCGACTGGACGCCTTATTTTATTCCGCCGTGCACGCGCCTCCTCAAAACGACTTTCGCCACATCGACAGTCGCGAACGACAATCCTGAGAGTGTGGGTACGTTCGTGAGCAGAAGCTCCGTGGAAGCTCGCCGCCAGCACGCACTCAGCAGTCGTACCACTCCGTCGGTGGTGCAATCGCGCTGAATGCATTGAGCCTACACATAAGGAAAATTTTTTCGCCCTTAAAAATGGGTGTTCCAGAGATTTGCACCCATGGCACACTTTCAGAGCCTTCATTTTGAGTCGTAAACGTTTTTAAACGGAAAATGGGGTGTGCTTTTGCGTGGGACACCCTTTATTTTTGAAGGGCGCAAAAAAGTGCGCATGGAGAAGGGTTCTTTTTAGATGCAGAATAATTGTTGCCTGCAGCAATGCTTTTCACTTGGAGATACATTTCCTGAGCTGGGATGCAGCTGCGTGAAATATCGACATAATCAAAGTATCATACGTTTGTAAACCTTTGTAATTGAGAAGAAGGCCATCTGCGAATGAGTGTCCTTCGATTGTCGAGTATTTAAGACGACGAAGCGATCAACAGGGTCGTGATTCGTGTGTGATTCATTGTGTCTGCATTTGCAGTTTCTGTGCCTGTGAGAGCTGGACGCGGTGCTTGTTGCTTGTAAACGTGCTGCTCCGTAGAATTATATCTCGGGTGTGCTGCTAATAAGAGCGTTTCAGTATATCGTTCCGATGACTCCGATAACGAGACCCGATAGTGCGCCGCCGCCTTTACGCATTCCTCGTATCGTTATCGGGGTATCGGAACAACCTACTAAAACTCTCTAATATCGCCAGCATCCTACATTTAGGGTGTGCACCAGCGTCCCAAGGGTGTTGATGTTACACCCTGAGGTTCTTAGCCCTTTAATGTGCTGATTTGCTTTTAGCTTACCTAGTTTTCTGTAAGCATTTTCATGTTTTTTTCAACCTCATCATTTTTTGGTCACTAAGTGAACTACCTTTGTTTATGACGCCCCCCCCCCCCCCCCCCCGCCCCTATGTAATGCCCGAAAGGGTTTTTAGGGTAAATAAATAAATAAATAAAATAAAAAATATTTACACTTTCATGGGTGTAAACATTTTTGTGTGTAACTACGACGCTCGCTGTACTTGTGTTCACGACAACGAGGAGATTGCAATCTGTGTGTATTGCAGTACCCTGAAAAAAAAAAAAAAAGCAAGATGTCGCCCCCCCCCCTTTTTTTTTCCCGAAAAAAAAAAAAAAAAAAGAAACTGTTAACGGCCAAGTGCGTTTTTCTTTCAAATGAGGCTATTGGATGTTCGTGACATCACTGGTTCCAAACCCTCCGTTCGTGTACTTCGCACCAAATTCAATAACACGTTCATCTCTCTTTGTTTTCCTTTAAAGTTTTCTAGCGCTACGCTGAATATAAAGACATGTCTACAGGCGGACGTCGCACCACTACCGCGGCGACAATAAGCGGTCTTTTTTCATTGTCCAGGTTTCTCGTTTTTTTTTTTCTTATTTCGGCAGTTCGCGAAAGTGGGGCATTCGGGGTCGTGACGTCAAGTCGAGATGCCGATCTCTGACCTTCACGAAGCCTCCTTTCTTTCTCTCCCTCCTCCTCGCACATCGTTCTCGATTGTCCCGTTTCGATCGGTAGAGCGCGAGACAGCGGGTGGGGGGGGAGATAAGACCGGCTGGCGTATGTGTGTACATCGGTGTTTTTTCACACAAACAAGTCAAGGTTGTGTACACTTATGCGAATGAGGGGCCCCAGCATATGTACGCGAGCTGGTTTTCACGATGAGACCGGAGGAACATTAAAACCGAAGCCACACTGCTCACACATCATACAAATGCGTCTGTCTTTGTAGACTTAAGCTAGGTGGCGCAAGCTACCGCCCGTTACAAAGGGTATAGCCATTAACATCCATCCATCCATCCATACAAAAGGCATTTCTGCAGACAGTTTTCGTAGGACCAAAATGAAAGGACCTTCATAGGCCCCAGCCAGTGACTGCAGACTGCCTTTTGTTATTATGTATTCGTAGTGTGACCGCGGCTTAAGGGTGTCGGATTACTCCCTGTGTCGGATCACTTTTACACTAAAAAAAAAAGGGTATCACCTTACACCCTTTTGTCCCATATAATGCACCCCAAAACTTCAGTTCGATGTATAGAGCACTATAGTCGAACAGACGGCCCCAAATTTTACGAGGGGCTTGATAACGGTGCGATATAACTTATCAAATAACTAAAGTACGTATCAAAAACCACGCAAAGAAAACACTGAGTTTTTGCAGTAGGGCCAAAAAAATCCCGATTATGTTTTTGTAGTCAGTAATACGTACATTAGCTATTTTAATAAGTTGTACCACACGGCTATCAAGCCTTTCGTGAAACTTGATTCCGTCAGTTCGACGTCAGTTCGCTGTACGTCAAACTGAAGTTGTGGGGTGTCTTATATGCGACAAAGGGTGTAAGAATAGGCCCTTTTTTTCTGAGAGTGTACGCCGTTCCACTGACGACGGGTCATTGATGTACAATATATTGAACAGAACAGAGCACGAAAATGGGGCCAAACTGGACGGTGCCTGAATGATCGCCTTCTCGAGCATGTTCGTTCACTGAAGTTATACGGTGGGCGGTCATCTTCCCGTACATTGCCATTCCAGCTGCTCGTGTTCTCCGATTCTTAAAGGTGCGCAGCAATAATTGGACATTATCGAGACAAGACGACTCGCTAAATGTTAGAAGCGCATTGCATTAACAGCTTGGGGTACTGCTGCATTAGCTAGCCATCAGTGACACTGCTTTAAACAGAAACCTTGCTTTTAGATCGGACCATGGGGCAGAGACATTGTAGTTAAATGGCGTTGTGTCGCGTGTGACACGCACTGCGTGCCGTGCGTGTCTTTCAGGACGTCCTCTTCTTCTTCCTTTTGCGTATAAATTCAGTTGCGAGTCAGCGCTTGTGTGTTGTGCATGTTCCTTCTCTCTGTCCTTGTCTTTTTGTGCGCTGTTCTGTTCAATGTCTTCATACCAATAGACCCTTTCCGAAATTCAGTGCCATCTGGTGGTTTGTAAAGCAGTCTAGGTTTTGCCATAACAATGGCGGAAATAAACTTGTATCGGCACCGTCACTTTCGCAAGTCAACGGCATGCGAGGAATTGTTCAGTGTGAGTTCTTTCTCAATCACTCTCAGTTCGATGGTGACCAAGAACCCGCATTCTGAACAAAGCTACAACGCACTCGGATGCCTCGAGAAAATTCTAATACACCAAAGTGCTTCAAAGCCGATTGTGTACCGCCCACAGATTGACTGAATCTGAGTTATTAGAAATAAACGCTTACGTAGCTCTTGTGTTCGTCCCGTCGTCGCGTCGTACTGACCCGTCAGTATTGACCCGTCGTACTGACCCGTACGACGCGACCTACATCGCGTCGTACTGACCCCCTGAATGTACAGGCCTCGCAACATTCGCTTAGGAGCATCTTCAACGTCTTCCTTTATCAGTCACTAGAAGGCCGCCATTCGTATGGCACAGATGCCGTTCCACAGATGATGATAGTGATCAAAGTGGCCAGACTGAATTTCGGAAAGGGTCTATTCGCCCAACTTACAACACGTCTGCATTGATGTACAAGATGTTCACGAAAAAGAAAGAAGATATACAGTGTTTTTTGTGTTTTTTTTTTTCATCACAAAAATAAACTACGGTTATAGACCTTTCCAAAAACAAGCTTGTGGCCGGTGCCATTTTGAGCGTTCGTGCGTATGGCGCGTGCTTTGCTCGCTTTCCGAAGCGACGACCACGCACGTGCTGGGCTGTGAAGATCGCACGCTGGACTGTGATTTTGTAAACATTGGAAAGGTCTATACCCCTGTCAGACGGGAAAGTAAATGTCATTTTGATTGAATGTCATTCCACCGCTCGGCGAATCAGCTCGTGATACTGGTTCTGCACGTGGCGGGTGCACGCGCAGCGTGACGTATTAAACCCGCGGATTGGCAGAGCTGTGATGGCATGCTGACAGCAAATGCTTGTAACACGTGTGTAGACTTACTCGGAGAAAAAAAGTAATCGAGTACAATTATACGATTACTCTTGGTTAAAAAAGCATTCAATTAGGTTACTCGATTGCTTGAGAGGAAAAGTAAGTGGTGATTACTTCTTGCAAAAGTAACCGTTATAATTTTCCCATCACTTCACATTTTTCGAAACGGCAGATTTTTTGTGCCGGTTTGAGAACGGGTCTTTTTGTACCGTCCACTATTGGATTGGGATAACCGAATTGTAAACTACTCGTCTCCATAAGGTACCCATTTTGGTAAGCCATATATCCTCCTGTCCGAGACTTGGTCCGAGGATTCCTCGGAAGGAAACCTGTAAAAACAAAGAGCGTCATAAAAAAAAAAAGGGGGGGGGGGAGTGAATAATAGTAGCGGTTACGGGTAATTTTACTACGTTCAAAAGCAAACAGATTACTCTTGCGATCACTTCCTAATATATGTATTCGAATGACTACAAAATTAGTAATCGATTACAACTACTAATTTGATTACCGAGTTTTTATGCGATGCATTAGGAGTGTGTAACTGCGGCTCGAGGTCGAGATCAACGGCAAGATCAGCGGAGGTTCCCAAGTTGAGGGACAACCGAGGATAGGAAAGCGGCCTGTTCCGGACCTTGACATCTATCTCGCACCTTCGTTGCGACAACTGTCCGCCGTTTCGCCAGATGCAGCTGTGACGTCACTGACCGGCAAGCGACCCGAGCGAAAGATCATCAGACGACGGTTATCGGTTGCGTCCATCTCCGGACCCTTCGAAAGTTTGCCCCTATACCCTGCCAAGTGTTGCAGTGAGACTCCCCCAGCCGCGTTGCAATCGCCCCGGGAATGCCTTTTTCTAACGACTTGAGGTCTAACTATGGCCGCTCGATAATGTCCGGGCACCGCTTTCCATTCGATTTGAGGCCTCCATAAGTTGAAGCTAGCTCGGTTGCAACTTACCGGGGAAAAAAGTAAAAAAGGAAAAAGCACATTTGTATCAGTACTTTGACCATACCTAACCATTCGTCATAGCCTACGTTTTTGAGAATGTAATTCATAATCGCTGACAGAATGAGAAAGGCAGGGGGTGTGTACTTCGAACGCCAGGTCTCCAGAACGCGTTCTACGCCTTCCGCTGTGCTTTACCTGCGCGCGCGCGATGAGGTGAACCAGACGTTATGGCCTTGCCGAAGTTATAGGAGCTCGCGCTGGAGGCGGAACAACTGAGGCTCCTCGCTGCCGTTCTCAGATTGTCGTATGCGTTCCGAGAACGCCATTGGTTGTCGCTGTCACACGATCGCTTGGGCCAGCCAACGGGAGTGGATATTCGTTGCTATCGAGTGAGCCCTGCTGCTGAGCTCGACACTGTGTATCATTCTCCAGGCCGTAGCGCTTTGGCGCCTTACGTTCTCGACAAGCTGCCCAAACAAAAAATCCTCTCGACATAACAGTGGAAAGGGAAGCGTATCGCGTAGAGAGGAGGAGAGTAGCGAAGACAAAGGCGAGAGGGAGGTGACGTCACGGGGCGGAAGCCAATGAGCGCGCGGGAAACCGGGGACCCGCGAAAGCAGCGTCAGGCAGCGGATGCTGCTGCTAAGCGTGCAAGGCGGGCGACCGAGACAGAGGAGAGGAAGCAACGCCTAGCTCGGCTGGCCGGAATGCGGAGCGGCAAGCCGACGCGGGTCTGCGTGGCAACAGCAACACAACACGTTGTCGAACAGTCGGGCAACTTGTTGCTCGCTCCCCGTGTCACATCGTGGCCACAGCAGCACAACATGGACGACAACGACAATGTTGCCTCGGTGTGACGGCTTTCGGCAACCAAAACAGCAGCAATTTGTGTTTGACGACGCGTGCTGCCCAGATCGGTGGATGAGCGAATTTTGTGCCGTCAACGCGACAGCACGAAGAGCTTGGATGGCAGAGCTAGTTCCCTATCAATTACGTCTTACTCAAAAAAAGGCATGGAAAACGTTATTTAACAGTAATTAAGACTCGCGTGCAGATAAAGTAATTTGATGAATGTTTTTACTGCGTAATATTACGGAAAGCGATTGTCCAAACGGTCGGAGCTATGCTCGTGAACGTTCAAACTGGTGTTGAAATTATAGAACTGCCAAGAGACCAGCTAACATTACTGCTAGTGAAATAAAATTGCATGTCCACTCACCCGCTGATAAAATATAAGAAATATAATCCAAAAAAGCAAATATATAAAAAAATGGAAGCATAAAACGATCTATTCGAAGCATTCGATTCGACCGAATGAAGAATTAAAATTAAAGATTAAAGTGACCGACCTGGCGCGTGCCAAAGGCGAACGTTTGAAATATTCATTTGACTTCCCTCAAATACGTAGTGCACTGCAAAATGGATGACTGACATTACGGGAAAACTCTCTCGGGCAGGGGGCGCCAGCGCGTCCATAAGACGCAACCATGTAATGCTTGTATCGAGCATAAAGTGGAGCAGCAGTGTTTGATTATGCGCAAATCAGGGGGTGGTTTGCAAGCGTGAGTCAGCATCTTTCTACGCGCAGTAACAAGGCGTATATAAAAGAAAAATAAACAACAGGAATATGCAGCTCGCGCTTTGAGTGTCCTTTTGAAACGATAAGAATGCTTTTATTGCTGTTATTTTGTCCTTGTCATTTTCCAAAAATTCATTTCGACCACTGAAATTCTGTTCCCTTGGAGGCGGCCTCCAAGGTAACAGAATTTCAGTGGTCGATATAAATTTCAGTGGTCGAGCAATGCGAGAGAGCGTAATGACGCGCAATCGAATTTGGGCCATTTGGTTCATAATCACGTAAGCGAAAAAAAACAAAACAAAAAAAACACACACACACACACACACATAGGGACTAAAGTAGACAGACAAAGGCGTGCTCTGCATGTTCTGCCACGGCTATATGATTCGTTTTTGTTTTCATGTACGAGTTAGTTGCGAGTTCGCCCTTGTCTTAGCCATGACTGTCTGTTCTGCCACGGCTACATGCATATAGTATAAGCTGTGTTCAAAGAAAAGTTAGTTGCGAGTGAGACCTTGTCTGTCTACTTTCTTGCCCGCTGTGTTGTTGTTGCTTTTGTTATTTTTTGTTGGCGCTTACCTACATAACCGAAACGCGACCGAAAAATATCCGATTTCGCTGTGTCCCCATAATCAAAACGGGAAAGCGGTCGTCGACGAGTGGCAACAGCGCGGGGCCATCGGGGCCGGCTGTCAACTCGTTGACGACCGTTTTGACACACCCGGAAAACGGCGCTGCGACGCGACGGAAGTCGGGCTCCGCAACGCTGGTTTCCGGCACCTCCGAGCTCCAGAAACCATAGCAGGCGCACAATGCGTTCTTTGTCTACTATTTATACGCAGTGTTTCTTTCTCCTTCTTCTTCATTATTAGTAAACGCCGTACAGCGTGCCGGACGCTTCGGATGGCCGGCCGTTCCGCGCCTTGAACTCAAAATAGAAGTGCAGCAGCCTAGATTTCTTCTTCTTCTTGGCTTCGTTGCGTGGCCGTTTATTTTTGAGATCTAACGGACGGAGCAGTGGCCAGCGGCGCTGCGGGAGAAGTGGTTCTGTTTACCGATGCTTCCGCCTATTCGAGCCGGAATGGAGGAGGTGGGCGGCGGCGACGGATGCGAAGTTTGCTCGCCGCCGTTGCGCGGTTTCTTGAGGGTGACGCCGGACGATGTGTAGACGGACATCGCAGTTGATTTCAGGTTCGCCAACGTCCAATATATATATATTTTTTTTTTTTTTTTGTAAACGCAGAATGTGTTTTAGGGCTACATCTCATGCGAAAGCGCTACGCACGAGCGCAACGAAACGTCCTTAGGACAAGGCAACGTAGAGACGCGGTCACACTACCTAATACGTCCTACAAAAGACAGTCTCCAAACATGTTCGAATGAAGCAAACATGCAGACGAATTGTCTTTTTAGACTTCAGCTAGGTAGCGCGAGCTACCGCCCGTTTTAATTATCGACATCGCATGTGAAGTATCTTGGGAGTCATTTTATCGAGCGATCTTTCTTTTAGTGCTCACGTAACACATTCTGTACAAAAGGCCGGTAGAATGTCAAACTTTATTAACAGAAATCCACGCAGTGCTCCCAACGAGCTAAAAGAAACTGCTTACTGCTGCTTGGTAAGGCCGATGCTTGAATATGCCTGTGTTCTGTGGGAACCGCACCAAGCGTACCTTGCCATTAAAATAGAAAAAAAAAATCGAAACCGTGCTGCAAGGTTTGTATCGGGAAAGTACAATATAACATCCAGTGTGACAGAAATTAAACGTGAGATCGGGTGGAAACTTTTATATTTAAGGAGAAAGAAATTTCGTCTAAAGTTTTTATTTTCTGTATTTAGTAATTTAACTAGAATTGATAAGCATAAATATCTTGAATTACCAAGCTATATTTCAACCAGAATACATCATTGTAACAAGATAAAAAAATATTTTGCCGAACTGATTATAAAAGATACTCATTTTTCCCTCGTACAATAACGGACTGGAATTCATTGTCTGCATCAGCATTTACAACAGATGACGTAGGATATTTTTTTTCAGTATCCTAAATTTTTTACATACAAGAGTTTGTGTGTGTTCTTTAGTTTAACAGTATTTATTGTATTTTTGCCATTGTATTTATGTTCGTGAGTATGTGTTTTATTTTGTGTTTCCCTGCTATAATGCTTCGGCGCTGCAAATTGTTTCTGTAAATAAAAATGAATAATAACCATCCATCCATCCATGCTTCGAGCACGATTGAGGCGTGCCAGCGTTATGCCGCCGAAACTTCTGTCATCATGTCTGGGGGGATCGGTGGAGTGACAGCGCGCGCTGCAGTTTCATCTCCACCCCTGCCCGTGTTTCGATGTGCATAGTATAGAGCTTTCCAGAAAAGAGCGTGTGGTCGGTACCATTTTGAGTGTTCGTGCGTATGGCGCGCGCTTTGCTCGCTTTCCGAAGCGACAAACACGCACGTGCTGGACTGTGAAGATCGCACGCTGGACTGTGATTTTGTAAACATTGGAAAGGTCTATAGTACCTCCTCCGTGTGTTCGTTAAAGGGGCGATGCAACGATTTTTGTATTTTGCGCAAATACCGCTTAGAACGGATCCCTGACGTTAATCACCAGTGAAATACCCGTTTGTTTTTCACCACACGCAATCGAAGTCGCAGAAAAAAAAAATAAAGAAAAACGAGCATAGTTCACTTCCTCAACTCACAGCCAGAACAAGCGGCCGTGTGATCTGGAGCCGATTATATGCCGCCAATGTTGATCATAGCCATGCGCTGGGGTTGGCAAGGCACAGGACACGCGCTGAGTTCCAGACATTGTTATGGTTTGGCTGTTGTCGTCATTGCAGCGATTGGACACAGGACACTATCCGAATGCTTCTCGAGCTATCGATTATCACGAGTCCAAATCGAGTGTCCACGTCATGCTCGGGTCCAATCTATGAACCACATTCAAATATCGTCACTGGGCGGTACTGCTACCGCCCGGCTACGTCATCAGGTTTTGCGAAGGAGAGATTGAATGACAACACTCGGTTTTGTTCTCGAAATTACAGCGGAACAAATGAGTTTCTTGGTCAGTGGCGTTGCGTGCGAGTATCCTTGAGTCCCACTAGTGCCAGTAAGCTCGTGTAAAGTGAAAAACATTCCAATTGAATATCGTTGCACCGCCCCTTTAAAGACCCTCTGGTTCGCAGGCTTAATGCACTGGCCAATTTCTCATCTATACAATCTGTAACAATGCCGCCAAGACTGATTCTTCGCACTGATTGGCTTTCCAACAAAAGATACTTACCCTATCGGAACAAAAAGGGCGTCTAAAGAAAAGTGATATTTTCTTCTTCCCGTAAAAATATTCGAGCATCTCCAGGGTTGCTCATAACCGGAGTTTACGTTGAAAAACCACCCGTAGCCCCGTAGACCCACAGATTTTTTTATTTTTTTTTTCAATTAATGTCGCCTATAAACAGTAAGCCGGGCGAGCGGTTGAAACACTCTTACTTGAGGCTCTCTAGTGCCACTAGAGTACAGGTAACGACGCCGCGTGATAGCGGCCTGTAATGAAAACGCGCGTGACGTCACTCTGCCAAACAGAAAAGGGTGCTTCGAGCGAAACGACGAAGGACGCCAGGGAAGCGTGGGTTGTCGCGAACAACGCGCAGACCGCATGCAAGGACTGTCTCTGCACAACGGTTAGTCCCATCTAAGCGCTCGTGGCGAAAAAGAAAGAAAAATCACACCAGCTTGATCACGCTGACAATGTGTTGTTATATGCGATGTGTTGTGCGACTTTGTTTGATTGAGCTGGGCATGCGTGCTAAGTCACGTTACGTCGCGGCGTCATGAAAATCACAGGAAATAGCGATTTTTTTGTTGTGTTTTTTAGCATAAATTTTAGGCCGACAGTGCGGTGAAATCTACTTGCTCGTTGGACCTATCAACTAAAAAAAAAAAGATTTAAATTTCAGAATGGGTGATTTGGCTTTGAAAGGATAAGTGGCGGCACGGGGCGCCCAATTTGTCTCGACGGATTTGACGTAAGCCGAGAAGAGCCGTGACTTCTGAGACCGAGATTGGATAAAATCTTCACAGTTCCTGCAGGTGCACGCGCGGCCATGGCACGGCTCTGCGACAACAGCCCCTTTGCTTTCGCGTTTGTATCCGTTTTCTATTTCTTAGTCGCCACGGCGGAACTCGAAACTAATACTACACTTTCGCCGTAACCCCAAGAAGCACGAACAAAGAAACTCTAAATCCCAGCAACGCAAGGACCCTCGAACGGAGGAGTGTCTTTTGCGCTTACGTTCGCTCAAGGACTGCGGCTACCAAGAGCCCTGAAGGCCAGACGGATCGTCGCCGCGGCCAAACGTGCGACACAGAAGTTACGTGATTCCTCGGTGGATCAGCATACAAGGTCAGCTGCGCTGTACGATAAAGGAGAAGAAAGCGTCAACTCGCGGGCGTCGTGGCTTTCCCTCGCGCTTGAATGCGGATTTGGGGGTGATCGCGATGGTGACCCCGTCCCTGAGGGTTACGCTGCGAAGGACGAACAACAAACAATGATGGCAGTTCTGCACAGGCCATCCGCTTATCCGCGTCCCTGGTGCGTGTGAGCCCTCCTCGTGTCTCTTTTGTTCGCGTCTTTTGCCTATCACCTGGATTATAGTTGCTACGAATCCAGGCGCTCGCCCAGATATACCTATTTGGAAGATAGTTTTCTGCATACCTGGGAGGGAAAGACCGTGACAAAATTGCTTCATAAACTCCTCGACCAGTAAAACGTGCTTTCTCGGTTTTGTGATGTACTCGTTCGTAGTGTGGCTAGCGCTCTTTCTCTATTTTGTTTTGTGTAAGATTCTTTTTCGACGAGATTTACAATGCGAGTTCTACGCGTTTCTGTTTCAAAGCCTTGTTCCAGGGGAAAGGGGGATTTTTTATCCCCCGTGCCAGGGGAACGGAGGATAAAAATAAACGATCGATTAATTCATTCATTCATTGCTGGTGAGCAGGGAAATTGATCGACGAAAATGGCGACGGCGGGAGAAAACTTGTGTCAATAATAGAAAGGAAAAGTGAATAAAGGGCGAGACATTTCTTTCTCTTCACTCAATGAGAGACCACCTTATCACGCGTGATTCTATCAAAACTAGACGTCGAGCAAATTAAAGCCGTATTTATGAGCAAAGCAGACGGTTACTGAAAACATAATCTAAGCATTGAACTACCGATATTCACATAAAAAAAAATTACAACATCGATGTTAGTAAAAAGTAGGGTGGCGAAATTATACCATTAACCCTCCGATCTCACCATGATACCCATTAAATAGCATTGATCACCAAATAGGTCCTTGACCAATTAATTGGCCAAATAGGACCCCTTTAGAGGAGCTGTAAGAGAGTATTATCTCTCTCGTCACAGTCACATTAATCATTTAAGATCTTTCCGCTCCTTCAAAAAATCATGCATGTTAAAAAACGATTTCTTGTTTACACCTCCTCACGCACGACAAGTATGGAACACGTAGCACCATCTGGAAAGGGGGTATACATTTCTCTCTGTCCAGCCATATACTTCTGTCATTAACCCGATGCATTTGCAGTCTATAGAAAGCCAAGTAAAAACGAAATGGCATCATTAAAATGTCTGGTGCTTAATCAAATACGGGAGACACCTTCGACGAAACAGTTTTAGGCTGCTGTGCTGAATTTTTTTGGGGCCAGGGCCATCGGTCTTGGCAATGAATGAAAATGTTGCGCTTATTCTTTCTCTTAAAAGTGCCTCTGGCCACAATGTGCATAGCCCCACCGCGTAAAGCTGCCTCCCTGAATGGGTCTTTCTTACAGGGTAGAAAATAAAAAAAATATTAAATCGTGTTTAAATCGTGATATAAACCGGACCGGTTATACTACGATGATTTGAATCCAACTATTTCCGCGAGAGATATCCGCGAAAATGTTTTGTTTGCCATTTAGTAAAGTAAATCAGAACGCAAAAGCAAAAAACGAAAACTAGAAAAGTAATCTCCAATTAAAAGCAAATAAAAAAAAACTATATAAAAAAAGCTGTTTATGGTTTAGTAATGCGGGCTTACATCAATAAAATTCTCAGCCTGAAGTTTAGCGGCAATTATTTATGCGCATTATTATCAGGGGTCGGACGGGCGTACTACTTCCATAAGTACGTCACCGCGCGCGTTGCATTCTGGGAGCCTGTGGGCCAGGAGCGGAGCGCTTATGGATTTTGCTTCCCACGGATTCTCACAATGAGTAACGTGGCACTACGCCGCGATGAGGCGCCTCGAGTTTTGAAATAACTCTATTAATCAGCCATGGTTGATAAAAAAAAAAAAAAATATTGTGATAATGAATCACCATTTTCGAGTTGCATTGATTTAAATAAAATTGATCTGATTTAAATCAAATAAGTGAAACTTTTTTTATTAAAAAAATGTATGATTTCTTTTTTCCATCCTGGTTTTATATTTTTGTTCTCAAATTGTGGGAAACTAGCTGTTCATTCATCCCTAAGGTGGCAGGAATTCGAGAAATGATGTTCTCTATACGTTTAACACAGAGAATTTCGGAGTACTTTCAAAAAGATCCGCATTAGAATTAAAGGGAAGCTGATACATCCCTTTCAAAAAGTGAGACAGGGGTTGATTGTGGCGTATTATTTATCCCGTGAATCTGAATATCACGTTCGTTTCCCCCGAAGATGTGACTAAACGCGAGAAAACACGAAAAGCCTCCGACCAGTCGTGACGTCATAAGAGGATCTTTCGGCCGCCAAGCGCGTGTCGCTCTCCAGGTATACTTTCCCCCTTTTTTAAAAATAGCAAGAGTGCGCGTGCATAGCTTTGATAGGCGCTGAAGATGCGCGAGAGCGGAGATTCCGAAAACTCCTTTTGGCGACGTCACGCTCCAGGGAAGGAGGGCCTTCAGTGGTATTTTGAAAATGATTTTCTGCAGCCCCCAAGCAACAATAAAAATTTTTTTCGATTATTGAGATTTTGAGGTCGAAATAAAGACGATTTAACTGTGTTTCCTCAAATACAAAACCGCTTCAGCTTGACCTCGATCAATCGGTAACAAATTCGTCATGAGCGTACAACACTAGTAAAGCCAGACCACCTGGAAATGTGAAGAGTTGGTTTATAGGTTACACATAACCGTGTTCGTTCCCGCACAGACAATTGTTTCCCTTTAAAAAAAAAAATGGGCAAAAGAAAACAAGAAGAAACCGATTGAATTTGTTGTCTCTTTAAAGAATTTGGCAACTCTAGACAGGATTCCCTTTGGGGACAGAGAAGGTTACACACCTCTGACGTGGGACGGGGACATACACGTTTCGCGAAGTAACCAAACAAGGATCCCCGATGGGGAAAGACCCGTCGGTTGTCCGGGGAACAAAGGTCGGTTCCCATGGCGATGCATAATAATAATGGCCCCGTCTGGGCGCCTTCGCAAGACACCGCAGACATCGCCGTCGATCTGAAGTAGCGCGGAGGTAATGTGCGCTCCCCGATGTAGGTGACGCGTGCACTGCGCGATCAAGTTAGCGCCAACACGACATGTTCGGCGCTTTTTTTTCCCCTCGGATTTTAACGCAGTATGTGTTTTATCGGCCGATTTCCAAAAGCCGACTCGTTTCAGCGTTACGCATAAAGTCATATATAAATGAGCCCACGGGGCCCATTTGCTTATGTGACTTTGAGGTCAAGGTGTCATGTGACATCACGAGGTCAAGTGAACTGTGACGCAAGTGACACCATGACATCGTGTGAGGTCACGATCATGTGACCTGATAGCGTCCCTGAGACACAATGCATCGTCTGACGTCACGGTCATATTGGCGCGTACGCAGCTAACCAAGTAAAATAATAATAATAAAAAAAACAGCTAGCCAAGTAGGCAACGCGCTTGGCTCCCACGCAGATGGCCGGGGTTCAAATCCCGACACCGCTTGTCCTTGTTTTTTTTTCTCTGTGTAAGTAGTAAATGTTAGAAATTGGAAAGCCGTGCAGCTTGTTCATGCTTAGAACGTATACTTCCAGAACGAACGAGGTAGAATGTTCTAGACTCCCAGGGAAGACTCGAAAGAAGCCGCGCCGCGCCGAACGGAGTCAGTCTCGCCCCAGCGCTCGATCCTGCTATTACGCCGCCATCGACGCCAGTTCGCCCATTAAACGTTTAGTGTCCTTCAGTCATACGTCGTCCATAAATTTTCATTTGTGGCAATATGACCTCATTGAGTCACGTGACACCAAGGCATCGTGTGACGTCCACAGTCATGTGACCTCATGGCATCACGTAACATCGTGTGAGTCACCCATATGACCCCGTCGCGTCACTTGAGGTCACCTGGCAACTGCCCGGCTGATTCACAACACATCATGTGCTCCTCGGTCTGTGCCAGCAAGATGAAGCCAGTGCACAGGCTGCAGCCAGGTCCCTTCCGAAGTGAGACCATTATGCGCGGGCCTAAGCCGGATCCTGTACATTATGTATCTTGGACGCTTCCGCGCCGAAGAGGGCCATATCAGCTATAGCTAGCCACTTGATGAGGCCATCTGGTAATCAACAAGAACAATTTCCCCAAGCTTGAGGGCACGCCGATGTTTTCGCCAAAGCACACAGCTCCCGCAAGAAGAAGAGTCGCTTAGCGTAACGTCTGCCACCAATCCGAGCTTTGAGGAGGTTAACTTCTCTCGAAGATCAAGGGGAAACGATGCGGAAGGTCGCCGTCTGCAAGAGCTCGCCAGCGCTGGCTGAGAAAATGGCGCAAGAAACGACGCCTGCGATTGTCATGGGCGCTAAGTTGTAGCACACTTGTGCCCTCTTGCTTGCTGGTGGGCAGGATATGAAGGCGGTGGCCATGACGTCAGCGGCTGCTACGCCATTCAGTGGCAGATGCACCCGTAGGTCTGTTTCGCTGCCATCTGCTCGGCTCGCGTATCGTGTGCGCTCGCGAAAACGATACCGGAAACCCGACGGCAAAGCCAAAGAACATCCCGGCTGCTTTTTTTTATTATTTTTTTTTTTTTACAGCACACCAGTTCGGTAAGTATACCCATAAGATCGGTGCTCTCGTTTTTCTTCTGTCTAGGAACAAGATGTCAACAAGAATTACTCTCCCTGCGCTTTTTAGGGCTTTTTGTTTACCTTTCTGCTCGATTTTCCTCGCAATTCCAGCTGCAATGCCGATTAATAATCATTGCAAACGGCAACCGCAGTCTCAAATCTCCCCACAACAAAATAAAGCTGTTTTCTCTTCCGAGCTTTTAGTGATATCTGTTTATCGTTGCCTTTTAAAGGCAGAAAAAAAGAGAGAGCGATGGGGGGGGGGGGGACGGACGAGGAAAAGGGAGAGAATTACCAAAAGGTGATGTTCGAGTAAGTAAACCAACTTTTTAACGAATCTCGTGAACTCTCGCGATATGCCACTGAAATATCATGACGTTGTCCCGACTGACTACTAAATAAATTTTTGTTGTTGGGGAAAATTTCGGGATACAAAAATAGTGTCCTTGCAAACGGTGCTAACATGCGCGTAACCCGACAGAGGTGCGTGAATAAACGGCGGCCGTAAAACTAACGGCAGCAGATCACAAGCAGAGTTCACGAGCTCGCCCGGTCAAGATGAACCATCGCCATCTTAAAAGTGAGTGATGGCTAGATTCTACCTTTCTAGGGATGGTGTCACGGAAAACTTCAAAAACTGTAGGGAGGTCTTCAGTTTTTCAATCCCCTAGCTTTTGTGGCGTCGTAGTTACGTAGGCACGCTCGGAACTGGTGCAACTAGCTCTGTGTTGTAGATGATGACAACAACTGAACAGGCGATGCCCTGTACTTTACACAACTTTAATGTTGAAATTGTGTTCTTGCAAACTTTGCGACATTTAGTTTTGTCACGAATCATTATCTTCTGCAAGAATAGGGAGGTTGAAAAAAGAATGGTGACTTCCTCGAACACTACTATACTCCTCCTAACCTCAAGAAGAAAGAAAAAAACAACAACAAGATTTGCGCATATTTCGGGCGCTGTGCTAAGTAAGTAGTTTATGTTAGATCTGGTTGCCATAGAAAAACACCGCGCTCTTCGTGCTAGAACGGTGTATGTTTCGATCAATATGAAGGATGTTCAATGCGCCACAGAAAAGAAAAAAAAAATTAGAAACACTCCCCAAGAAACTGTAGCTATCTCACCATGATTCTCGAGCTCAAAACCAGTACAGGGTATTTATTACCTTGTACTCATTTTTAACACAGCAAGACATTGCCGTGTTTTTGTTGCGTATTCATGTGTACTTTCTATACTCCTGTAACAGTCTCGAAATGGCTAACAACAGAAATAAACAAATAACTAGAAGAAAAAAACCTTCAGTAAAGCCAAGCGTCATTCCTGACGCCAGTCGGTAGATAGTATACTCTATCAGAGCTTTCGTGTACCCTAGGAGTGCTGGAGGGAACATCACACTTGCAAGCATAAACTCCCTAGTGTTTGAGAAAGGGGAAGGCATACAAGAGATTCTATTGTGACAGAGCCCGCTGATAACATGCCGGATTTACAATTTTCAACGAGGACTTCGGAATGTGTTTACGTCAATCAATGTGAAAGAGAGAGAGAGAGAGAAATAAAAAAAGAAATGCCAGTGTCTACAGGAGTTTGTGATTCAGCGTGGCATTTAACATTTTCCAGCAGCTGTGGAGTGTTGTTTGTTAAGGCTTTTTGCTCACATTGTGACTAAGATGAATGGTACAGGGCAGAGATATTGCGCATGGAGTGAACGGGTATGAGTAATCCTGACTCGACCGGGAAGAATGCAATATGCGAACACGTGTTCGCAGTGACGTCGTCGGTCGCCTCACTGACAACCGTAGCTGTGTGGCTGTGCACAGATGTGTCCTATTCCATTGTTACACAGATACGAAATCTAAATAAGGGTCGGCAGTAAAATCAAACTTGAAATAAAGAGATGACAAAGCAGGAATACTTTTGCTGACAAGGTTGATTTATTTCAATACTTTCAATGTGTGTTACTGCCAAAACCAGTTTCCAAACTGTTTTTTTTTTCCTCAATAAAGTGATAACTCGAGACGACAATAATAAAAGCATCGTAGGAACTCGCCAAGTTAAAACATATCTGAATCACGAGTCGAAACCACTCAGGATTAAAATTTGCTTTCCAACAAAGTGAGACTAATCTCACGAGAGAGAAGCCGTGTCGAAAAGTGCCACAAACTTCAACTAGTCTCTAAAGCTGTCTGTAGCATTCCAGTAATACAAATATTTTCATTGACTCTACAATAAATAGGGGCAAATAAATTAGAAATTCACGTAGTATGTACACATGCAAAAAATTGTAAAAAAAGCTACACTCCTAAAAAATGACATGGAATGGCAGAAGTGCCATAGGCACGATACTATGCGCGGTGCCTGTGACCCTCCGAGTCAACTGCAGAAATGCTACAGTTCAACAAAAAGCACACGTGTAAAGAAAAGGACAAAGCAACAACCTTTCAATGCTCCAGGAATGTGATGCGCCTGGCAGCTCTTGTAAGCCGCAGCCCCTAAAGTTCAGATGTGAAGCACACTGGGCAACAGAGCTTTGAACAAGGGCTGCTCGCGATAATTCTTTCTAAGCCTCGGGGGCTCAGGTTCAGTGTACCAGCACAAATAGTGAACAAATAAGCTTTGAGAAGTTTTTGCTTCTGAGGAACCGGCCTCACACCATCCATGATATCTATGGCAGACTTTTTTCGAAAGGGAATGCATCCTATTGGGAAGATCTGCAGACGCTGTACCCTTCTGACCGCGATAGGGTCTCTGAAATCGCATATGATCTAATTATTGCTTGCCTCCAATACCAAAACGAGAAAAGAACTGTAGCAGGTCAGACGGTGGCCATCGTTCGCTCCAATACCGATATTTGCATACGTGACAATAGGAGGCATACTTCCGAATACTTCCGTTACAGCCAATAAGTTTGTCTCCCCCCTGAAAGATTCACCGGCAGAGATCTGGCGTCGCTACGGTGGCCACAGTCTCAAGACTCGTTCTCCAGAAAGCCACCGATGGTAGTACCTTGGCAGGAAGTGGGCAATTGGTTCACACGTACACCCGCGAAAGGAAGGACAGCTATAACACCTCGAGTCTTCGCAGACGGGAAATCGGAGAGTTCTCAAGAAACAATGCGGAATCCCCGGCACTCACGAGAACCAGACGAGCCTGGGCGTCGACTCGGACTGGAGGTTGACGGACTTCTTGCGGCTCTCGTACCTCTGCACGAGTCTGAGCCCGCCGTAGAGCGGAAAGGCGAAAGCCCCGACCCCGACCACGATGACTCCGGCGCACAAGGCTAGAACGCCGACGATGGGAGCCGCGGCGAGTTTCCCGCCAAACACGGCGCCTCGCACGATCTTCCGCTGGAGCGGCTTGTCGGCCTTGTACCTAAACTTACAGCCGAACACACTCAGCTTGCTGTAGTGGTCCCCGAAGAACTTGAGCTGCCGGAATCGGTCCCCGCAGCGGTAGCAGAAATGCGTCTTGCAGCGCGCACAGTGCATGTGGTCGCAGCCGGTCGTCCGCTGTATGAAGATCTTGCACTTGGGGCACCGCTGGGCGTTCACCTGGCCGTGCGCAGTGGTGCGAGCCCACGCCTTGAGCAGGCGGTCTCCCTTGCGGAACTGGCGACAGGACAGGCCCTCGTGCCAGGGCGAGTGGCACGCGAAGCACCACGGAAGCCCGCACGAGGCGCATAGCAGGGCCGCGCCGTCCAGCCTGGGTCGCTTGGTGACGTAGTTGCAGTGCGGGCACGTTTTGGTCGACAGGTTGGCCGTGCTCAGGAGGCGGTGGAAGTGGTCTTTGGACTCGGACGGCAGGCGAGCGCTGATCTCGTCCCGGGAAACGAACTGGTGACACCGGACGTTGCAACACTCGATCTGGATGCTGTTCTGACGCACCCGCGACGCGTAGTAGCGGCGAAGGCAGGGCGTGCAGGCGGGAAACGCGCAGCAGGGCCGCTCGTACAGCGGAACCACTTCGAGGCAGATGCCGCATTCGGCGACGACCCGGAGACCGACCGGAAAATGAGGTTCCGGTTCGTCCGGCGGCGACGCGCCGCTCTCCCCGAAAAAGAGCGTCCGCTCCTGTCCGATCTGGTGCACCAAGACCGGCTGGTCGTCGAGGCCCGCCTCGAGTCCGGCCTCAAAGTAGCGCAGTACCTCGCGCAGAAGGGCGTCGTGGTCGAACGTCTCCGGGTCCACCGCCGAAACTGGCACGCTCACCGAACCGCCGTTGTTGGGGCTGGTCGCGCTGTCGTGGCGGCCCGTCGCGTATCGTTCTGGGTCAGAGTTCGGGTGGTTCCGGCCCAACTGCGGACACTCCGGGCCGAACGAGATGAAGAAGCACTCCAGAATGAACCGCAGCTGCTCCAGATCGGGTGTCTTGACGCCGCGTTTGTGCCGGGGATGGGCGGCCAGCGTCGTGGGGACCGGATCCATCCCTGCGTCTCTCTGTTCGACGTCGAGATGGATGGACTCGGATGTGGCGATTGCCGGCGGCGGAGACACTGAGGTTTGCGACCCCCGGCTCGGTGCCGTTGTTGCTAGTGTCGCGGGCATTTGTGGCGAAGCTAGGCAGAGCTGGGCCGTTTTGAGGCGGACAGCTGCCATGTAAACACAGAGCGTTGTTGCGGTTCGACCCGCTCCAGCTGCAGTGAGTGAGCGAATGAGAGAGAGAAGGTGGGCGTCGAGTAGGAACCACCAATGAGAAAGAGGACCTGCCAGAATACCGCAAATAAAGGCTGCTGGGTATAGTTCTTCGAGCGCCCGGTAGTCGGCGTCACCGTCCTGCAGTAGTTGTAGCAGACGGCGGCGTTTGCAAAAATGAGGGTGCAACCTCCATGGTGCGACGTGTGCCGAGATTTTTTTAAAGATCGACATTCAAATTGATTCAGGAAAGCTTGAAGGTGAGTATAAAGCAGCTTAAAAATTTTCGGACGCAAAAAAATTGTACAAATAAGTCAATAAACTGAGTTCAATGAATCTTTTCACAAAGATGGCTTTAGCCTTTAGGTGGTGCGTTTACCATATTTAAATTTTGCAAGTGTAGATTTCTGTGGGGGAAAAAATACAAGAAAAGAAAATCACGCTCTTCCCTATGCGCGGGAGGAGCACAGAAGCAAACCGTCGGGTTGTTGCTGCTACTCACATATCATAGCACACGCTCGGCGGCTCGGGTCTTCTGGGTCTGCATTGGGTGTTCATCTCTGAAGCTTTTTTTTCCTTTTTTTTCCCCAAGTTCTTGTATTATGTGAGGCCATATCTGAGTAGCAGCACCAACCCGACGGTTCGCTTCTGTTTTCCTCCCGCGCATGAAAAATAACAAGTTTTTTTTTTTTTTTCGTATTTTTTCTCTAGAGCAGTGGTTCTGTGTGTAATGTAGATGGTTGAGCGTGTTGGTTATTAATTTACGATAAGGAAAGAGGGACATTTAAGACAAACAGACAAGACAGGCGGACCCCTTGTGGATCGGCGGAGATGATGGAGGACCCCGTTCGTGGTGAGAGGAAGGGAAAGATATGGGCAAATTATGATAATGATTTAATAAGTGGATATAATTAAGGGCCGGTGTGAAGTAGAGTTCTCTCATTGACGTATACACGAGAAAACTCACCCGCGGGCTTTAACGACGCAGGGCTTCGCGGACCCCAAAGGGTCTGCGGACCCCCATTTGAGAACCACTGCTCTAGAGTATGATAAATACGTACACCACCTAAAGACATCTTTATGAGCGAATGACGTTTTAGCGAACAGCAGTCATTTGAGCGAATTGACGTTTTAGCGAATGACTTGTTTCACTGGAGCACGTTTTAACCCTCCCCCCCCCCCCCCCCCCCCCCCTCCTCTTCGCGGCGACAGTCTACGGCGCTTAATTACAAAAATGTTAACCCACCTGGCTTACCCGTATACGCCGCTTCACGGCAGCCGAATTCGCTAAAATGACTTTCGATGAAGAGTCGGGCGTGGCGGGACTCGCTCGACCACCTGAGCGCCACCCTAGCTCTGGAGTAATCCTGTAACGGCCTCTCTGCAGTGTTGCAACTCTTCATTAGTGCTATATTACTACTACTACTATTGCTACTACACTACTACAACTGCTACTACTTCTACAACTTACTACACTAAAAATAATAATAATAGTAACATACTATATACGAACAAAAAGTTAGGGTAAAAATTAGCTGGTGACGATTGGGTGAAAGACGAAGGATGAACACAACACACAAAGTCTCAAACACACATACTACACTTCCATGCTTTAGGAACCACAAGTCTTCCCAGGTCCTAGGCCTGCAGGCTGTTAGAAGGGTAACAAGCCCAAGAAATTTGGCAGCTCACTGTGGAAGGTGAAACTTTGTTGGGCAATTTGAAACAAATACAATATTGGCAAGATCATAGGAAAGGCAAAGGCGCAAAATAACGGAGGCGTTTTTATGACGCTAGGAAGGCATGCAACGTGTAATAGCGTGGTAGTATGCCGTCGAACCCCAAACACACACACACACACACACACACACACACACACACCACACACACACACACACACACACACACACACAAAAGAAATAATAAAAGACGCATTACGGTTTACACGCACGTGCGATGGTGACCACGGCGCAGGTTCGTGCGCTTTTGTGGCGGTTTCGGTAGATAATTCCTTATAAATGCATTTACTTCCATTGCCCCACTTCTTTCTTTTTTTTTTTTTTTTTGCGTGTGTTTATTTATAAATATACCATTCCGCAATCTGCTGTTGCTTATTTACCCTCACATTTGTTATGTTTTTCCATTGTCCCAGTGTCGTTTAACGCTAAAACCTTGGCAGCGCAGTTCAATCACAGTTGAATGCCAGGTTTTCTTCCTGAAAACGTTCTTCGAAGAAAAGCACTTGCACCGTGAAAACTGGCTTTGGCCTGCAGGCTGCAACGAATGGACGATCAGCTGGTCTGTTTGCACAGACTTTACGAGAACAGTGGCCTATCGTAGCACGGACCAAAACAAGCTTGCATAACGGTCAACAGCTCATTATTTCAAAAGTTTTGGGACAACTACATTTGTAGCGACCGGCTGTGTTTACATGACGTGACGCGCAAAGCGAATCAATGAGCACCTGAAAAGTTTCGCATTTAACACTGATGGTGCCATCTAGAGGGCAAACGAAGAAATCGGCATTGACGTTTTTCTCCGTGATACGACAGATGGCACTGGGTACGAATGCCCTCAGAATTTTCGGAGTTTCGCCGTTTCGCGGTTTCGCTCAGTTTTGAGCACCGACAAGGTGGGAACGGCGGGGTGGGCGTCTCCTTCGTCCGGCCTACGCACTCATGGCCGTCTGACGTGCTTGGGTGCGGTCCACGCTCGAGGATCACAAGACGCCCAAGGGTGATCGAACGCAGAGGAAGCATCGCTCGAGAGGACCCTTTTCAAAAGTGCGCGCCCTCCCCTCCAGTAGCTGCTCGGAGTCCTTCATATTTTGGACCTTGAGCATGCATTGAACGGTGCGTCAGCATTGGGCGCATACTCGGGTCCAAATCCATTTGACAGCGTCAGCGTTCGGCGTGAACACGTGTCCAATCACACGGAAGAAGCGACGTTAAAAATTTGGTGGCCGCCAGTGTTGCTTGATGGACTTTCGAAAATGGTATCCTGAAAGATCTCCCTGCTACTATCATCCTGTCAGTGACTGCAGCTGTCGATGGAATACCGAAAGAAAATAAAAATCGGATTTTCTTAGGTAGCCTACCTAACCTAACCTAACCTAACCTAACCTAACCTACACTAACCTAACCTAAACTAACATAACCTGACCGAGTGTAACCTAACCTGACCTAGCCTAACCTGACCTAACCTAACCTAAGCCGACCTAGCCTAGCCTAACCTAACATTACCTGACCTAAACCCTGCTACAAAACCGACGTAAACGGAACCGAGACACGAACGCTTTATAGAGGTTCACCACTAGCACTAACAACACACTGAAAAATAAAGTCAAAGATGAACCTCGTAACACCCGCGGCGTGGGAGGCTTGGTGGGAGTACAGCTAAAATACTGGTACTACAATACAGCGTGTCCGCAATTTTTTCTTTACAGCAAGAATAAATCACGCATTGCCAAATTATCAGCCTCCACCCAAATGTAGGCTCTGTCAGCCACTATTTTCCCATTAAAAATTTTATAAAATTACTTATCACTTCTTAACAATATAACGGTTGGTTCTGAAACTTTGGCATCTGGTTCGAACCGCTGGCGCTACGGTCGGGCGGAGATTGAGCGTTCGGCAATGCCTGCGTGCCCGGCTCGTCTGCAAGCCGAGCACGCAGGGAGCCCTCGCCAGGCGCTCGAGACCGGCCTGCTATAAGTCAGTAGCCCATGGCAGCCCCGCGAAGACCACTGCTAGGCCTAACACACTTGTACATATCATATCATATCATAATCACCATCACTTTCATGTTGTATATTTCATCATCTCATAATCACCATCACTATAGACGCGGTACCGCGGGCCTCCATGGCACGGGCTATTGCCTTTCTGCGGTGCCGCGGCTCTCCTGAGCAAATAAAGTTTATTATTATTATTATTATTATTATTATTATTAGTTTATTTGCGGCAGAAAAACAAAATCTGTAAACTATTTTTTTTTTTTACGACTCCCAGCACATTTACGCAAGGATCATCTGACTTCCACCTGAAATGGAGCGCAACTTGCTCCCTTGAGAAGATTTGTGGGCGCTGAAAAAATCGGCCTGGTCGGGGATTCGATCCCTGGACCTCTGCAAGACTAGCGGAGAGCTCTCCCTGCTGAGCTAACCAGGAGGTAGACGTCAGGACAGCAAACAGATGTTGCTCAACCAGTCTTGATCATAACCACCACAGGAGTGAGATCAGGCGCTAGTTACTTGATATATAATAATTTTAGGGAAAGTCTCCAAGGCGGCGAAGAGTCACACGACAATAAATTGACTTCCACCTGAAATTGAGGTGAACTCGCTTCCACTAGACGAGTAATGACCGCTGAAAAACAACTACAACCTGGTACGGGATTTGATCCCAGGCAAGTCGCTGGTGTGAATTGGTGCTTAGATCACGTCACACGCGAGTACCACAGCGCCCGCCTGGAAAGACTATGGCCTCCGAGATGCCCTCTGACACATCTGGGCCGGCTTGCTAGAAGCAGCGTCTCAGCTGAGACTGGGTGAAAGAAAGCACTGCCAAAGCCAGCGCACAAGCTGAGCGGGACTCAAACTGCGTCTCAAGACGCTCGCGCGCCTCAGCCTTTGCAGTGCTTTCTTTCACCCAGTCTCAGCTGAGACGCTGTTCTATACTTCGTTTCACCTTCGCTCCGAGCGCGGACGATGGTATGAACCGAAGGGCCAATCAAACAGCGCAAAAAGCGCAACGTCATGGCGTGCTCTCGGCGCTACTAGCCGGCGTAGGAGCACGCACAGAGAGACGGCAAATACCGGCTGGTCCTATCAACTGCAGAGAGCACGCCATGACGTTGTGCCTCTTCGCTGTTTGATTGGCCCTTCGGATCATTACATCGGCCGCGCTCGGACCGAAGCTGAAACGAAGTATAGCAAGCCGGCCCTGAAGTAAAAACCTAGGGTGCCTACATATGTTTCCGCCGCTCCGGAGCGGAAACATGTAGGCACCCTAAGAAAAACGATTTCGCCTGCGTGTTTTAGTTGTTGCGAAAAAAAAAAGAAAGATAAATATTGGCATTTTTGGCACCTCTCAACTCACTCCCAGTCTTCAGGGTCACACCTGGTCCCCCTCCTAGTGACGTAATTCGGGGTGCCGTGTAGGTTCCCGTGTGATCTTTCGGAAGACGCTTCCTCTCCCTCTTTCTGCTGACATTAGCGGGCGTTAAGATGCAGCTTAGAGCGGAGCGAGGTCACGTAAGCCTCTCGCCGTAGTTCCTTCGGCTGCCACTCGCGGCGGCAACTCGGGGAAGAAGCTTGACTTTTGCTTTGTGATTATGCAGCGGAATCGCGACATTTTTTAATGAAGGAAATGTTTTCTCTATCCTCTGGGACACGGTAAACAACGTAAAAATGACGAGCTGAAAATTCTTTTAATCTTAAAATCGTTGCACCCCCTCTTTAAATGATCAAAATTACTTTTAGCACTGAGTGCAGGGACAGTTAAAATGACTACAGACAATCAATTATTATTTTTATGGATAGCTATCACAGAGTTTAAGAAATGTAGCAAAATTAATTTGGTGACTTGGGCGGACCAACTAGTGGTGTGCAAAAAATATGAAAAATACGCAAAGGGTGGAGTGTGACGCTAAGTCCAATATTGCGCACATACGCATATCGCGCGCGCTGATGACGATCCGAAAAGCTCTATATTTTACACTCTCGAGCGCATCGAAAGCTAAAGCTTGTACACGTACTGCTCAGGTTGTAATGCTTGCATTTTCATCGTATTTTATTACATTCAGGCGAGGCATAAGCTGTGTCTCCTCATTGCTTGCAATAGAACATGTGGAAGCATTCTAAATCTAAGTTGCTGAAGAAAAAAAAGTCCACGTGCTGACGGCTGAGAATCTTCTCGAATCTCGGTCAAGGGCTTGCCGCAAAGCGCACGCTGACAGCGAACTTTCGCCAGGGTATTTTACCCTGTCACAGTTGTTCTTGACAGACAACAATGTTTACACACACGAGCGGCCACATGCATGATCATTCTGTGTTGATTGTGGCCCACGTGGCCAGTAGTGTAGGTTTTTTCCAAATCCGAGCTGAGTCGCAGTGTAAACTATAAACCAAATCAATATTGATAAACAAGCGTGTAATTACGTGAAAAGTAGTTGGCACTGCGCATGCGCAGAGGGGAAGCTCTTTTTCACCGTAAGTGCGGGCGGAGCGGAAACTACACGCGCTAGCATGCTGCCTTAAACAACTCCACTGCTCAAATGCGTGTGCCCGGTCTGGGTCCATATCGTTTCGTCGGAACACGTTTTGTGAACAACTTTTCATGGACACACGTTTCATCGACATATTTCATGTACATGCTTTTCGTCGATACTGGGATGTTGCGTGGAAACTTTTTTATGAACCAAATGCAACTGCGACGTTACGTCGACAACGTATTACTTTTGGCTAAGTGAATGAGATTGAACTACAGGCTTCATTTGGTTCGCTGGAAGGATGCCCGAACTAAAACGAACTCACTCCGGCGGCTCCGAGAGGGCAAAAACAAATTCGTGAGCCCTAATCCGGGGCTTCAAAACACTCCACGCTACGCATCGACACCTCTCACTTCACTCGAGGAAACTTTAATATAATCTCAGGCAAGAGCTTGCACCAGTCTTCATTGGAAACCGCCAAGGGTTCGGCAAGCTTGGCCCATCCGGATGCCGGCGACAGAGGCGATCTGCGCGGACAGGCGCTTTTGACGAGACGTCGCAGGTGTGTCGATGAAACGATCGCGGGAACCTTTCGATGAAACGAAGTGTCGATGGAACGTGGCAGTATACAAAACAATCTGTCCATGAGACGTCGTTCGACGAACTGATGGCCGGCCACCACTCGGCAGGCCGTTCAATGAAAGGAACTCGCTCTTCTATAGCTTTTGCTGTGCTCAAATGCCCGCCAAGCTCTGATTCGATTAATGTAGCCCTAAAGCTAGCTTCCTTTGTCCGCACTGCACTCGTCGAACGCTTTCGAATGCGACAGCCAAACGCCGGACGCCTGCGTTCCGCGTTTAACGCTTTCTATGAGTGCAGTGGCATAGCCTCCTCTATATTCACAAAACCTGGCAGTTCGAGGACGGAGCATATATAGTGCCCGGTCGCAGATTTGGAGCGCGAGGATCTGGTAGCACAGAGCATCAAGAGCCATTTCCCGGGGAACCTATAGACCTTTCCAAAAAGGACACTTGGCAGGTTCCATTTTCAGTGTTCGTGCGTATGGCGCGTGATTTGCTCGCTTTCCGAAGCGACGAACGTGCGCGTTCTGGACTGTGATTTAACACGTGTGGACTGTGATTTTTGTAAACAGTGGAAACGTCTATAGACCTTTCCAAAAAAGGGCACTTGGCAGGTTCCATTTTCAGTGTTCGTGCGTATGGCGCGTGATTTGCTCGGTTTCCGAAGCGACGAACGTGCGCGTTCTGGACTGTGATTTAACACGTGTGGACTGATTTTTGTAAACAGTGGAAACGTCTATAGTATTCGGGGGAGCATATCGAGGAACTCTAGGGGAACCTGGACGTGATCGCACAGCTTTTGCAGCGGCGAGGACCCGCAACACACTTGTTCGCTCGGGAGAAGTGTGCTTCGGCGTCTCGCCGCAGCGGGGCACCAGTCACGTGGCTCTCCTCCAACGGGGAAAATAGAGATAGGACGAGGCCTTAGGCAGGGGTGCCCGTTATCACCTTTGCTGTTTATGTTGTATCTGAGAGGATTGGAGGATAGACTAGAGAAGAGTGGGCTTGGATTTGACCTTTCGTACAGTAAGCTAGGCCAAATAATTCAGCAATCTTTACCGGGACTGATATATGCGGATGATATCGTACTAATGGCTAACAACAGGATAGATTTGCAGGAATTAATGAGCATCTGTGGTAGGGAAGGAGAGGAATTAGGTTTAGAATTCAGTAGTGAAAAATCAGCAGTCATGATTTTTAACAATGATGATGTTGAGAGACTGAAGATACAGAATATCACAGTTGAGAGAGCTACTAAATACAAGTATCTAGGAGTATGGATATGTGGTGGTGCAGAATATCTCAGTGAGCATGAAAAGTATATAATAGGTAAGGGCAACAGAAATGCGGCTGTAATGAAAAATAGAGCACTTTGGAATTACAACAGGTATGAGGTGGTGAGAGAGATTTGGAAAGGGGTCATGGTGCCTGGCTTGACTTTTGGAAACGCAGTGCTATGCATGAAATCCGAAGTGCATGCAAGACTAGAAATAAAACAGCGTGGAGTAGGTAGGCTGGCTTTGGGGGCACATTGCAAAACACCGAACCAGGGAGTACAAGGAGACATGGGATGGGCGTCGTTTGAGGGCAGGGAAGCTGTGAGCAAGATAGAATTTGAGGATCGCTTGAGGCAAATGGGTGGGGAGCAATGGGCACGAAAAGTTTTCAGCTATTTATACATGAGGAGTATAGACACAAAATGGAGACAGCGCACTAGGAAATTAAGAGGAAAGTTTTTAGGCTATAGTGGGGTTACGGAAGAGCAGGTCTCAGTTAAGAAGAAAGTTAAGCCACAGAAAGAGATCGGTGGCTAGAGGGAATGCAGACAAAGAAGGCTCTGGAAGGCTATAGATTAAACAAAACAGTTATTGCCAAAGAAAGCATTTATGACAATTCTAGGGGAAGCTCATTGTTGTTTGAGGCAAGGACAGGTGTTTTGCGAACCAGAACATACAGAGCGAAGTACCAGGAAATGGACACAGTATGCGCTGCTTGTGGAGAGGAGGACGAGACGGCTGAGCACTTGATACTCTACTGTAAAGGGCTTCACCCTATGCATACCGAAGACACATAGATTTAATAAGGTCATTGGGTTTTAGAGACAGCGAAGGAAAAGTGGATTTCAAGACAGTAGAGATTACCAAGCAAAGATTAAGTGAATGGTGGCAGAAAGCGAGAGAAAACTAGGCATTTTCTTATTAACTGATGGCAAGGGGGATTTATAGCCTCACTTTCTTTTCAGTACAGAGTGGATATAGTTTTCACATTTAAATATTCTAAGCTTAAAGGGTAAGACAAAATGGCTAGGTGGCGTAAGCTACCGCCCGATCCAAAGGGCTCAGCCGTATTCATCCATCCATCCATCCATCCATCCATCCATCCATCCATCCATCCATCCATCCATCCATCCATCCATCCATCCATCCATCCATCCATCCATCCATCCATCCATCCATCCATCCATCCATCCATCCATCCATCCATCCATCCATCCATCCATCCATCCATCCATCCATCCATCCATCCATCCATCCATCCATCCATCCATCCATCCATCCATCCATCCATCCATCCATCCATCCATCCATCCATCCATCCATCCATCCATCCATCCATCCATCCATCCATCCATCCATCCATCCATCCATCCATCCATCCATCCATCCATCCATCCATCCATCCATCCATCCATCCATCCATCCATCCATCCATCCATCCATCCATCCATCCATCCATCCATCCATCCATCCATCCATCCATCCATCCATCCATCCATCCATCCATCCATCCATCCATCCATCCATCCATCCATCCATCCATCCATCCATCCATCCATCCATCCATCCATCCATCCATCCATCCATCCATCCATCCATCCATCCATCCATCCATCCATCCATCCATCCATCCATCCATCCATCCATCCATCCATCCATCCATCCATCCATCCATCCATCCATCCATCCATCCATCCATCCATCCATCCATCCATCCATCCATCCATCCATCCATCCATCCATCCATCCATCCATCCATCCATCCATCCATCCATCCATCCATCCATCCATCCATCCATCCATCCATCCATCCATCCATCCATCCATCCATCCATCCATCCATCCATCCATCCATCCATCCATCCATCCATCCATCCATCCATCCATCCATCCATCCATCCATCCATCCATCCATCCATCCATCCATCCATCCATCCATCCATCCATCCATCCATCCATCCATCCATCCATCCATCCATCCATCCATCCATCCATCCATCCATCCATCCATCCATCCATCCATCCATCCATCCATCCATCCATCCATCCATCCATCCATCCATCCATCCATCCATCCATCCATCCATCCATCCATCCATCCATCCATCCATCCATCCATCCATCCATCCATCCATCCATCCATCCATCCATCCATCCATCCATCCATCCATCCATCCATCCATCCATCCATCCATCCATCCATCCATCCATCCATCCATCCATCCATCCATCCATCCATCCATCCATCCATCCATCCATCCATCCATCCATCCATCCATCCATCCATCCATCCATCCATCCATCCATCCATCCATCCATCCATCCATCCATCCATCCATCCATCCATCCATCCATCCATCCATCCATCCATCCATCCATCCATTATTTTCACAAGGTGGGTTGCAGTAAAAGATACAAGCGCGAGCGACTTAGTCCTGGCAGGGGCTCCTGCTATACTCTATACAGAAACGACGATGTTATCGCGGCAACCGTGGCAACCAAAGCAAGGATTGAAGGACCGGTTGTTACTTGCGATCAAACCAATCACATGTGGAAAAGACCATGAATACGACTCTAGTTGACTGGTGCTTTCTCTTCACTGCTATTAATTGGATTGGCTGCCATAACGCGCTCCAATGGAGCGCTTTTAGAGCACTCAAGATCTGCGAGCGGAATTTCACCATAACTTCCAGCTGTACATACACACACACACACACAATTTTTTACTGCGGAGCTGTTAAGGGCTAGTTTCCCCAGGAATGTGTCCGCCAGCAAACAAACGATCACACAAAATTCTGGACAGCTACCGCCATCTTTGAGCGACGGCGGCAACCAGACAACCGGTTTGCCGGTTGTCTGGTTGCCGCCGTCGCTCATAGATTACGGTAACCTTTCCAGCCTTTCCACTCTGCTCTCTTTCACTTTCAAAACCGACGCGGAAAGCAACGGCAGCGAGCTATCCGAGCAGAGTGACCCAGGGCTCCAATTCAGCTTGTTTTCTATGGCTGCATTTACATGAAAAAAATACTTTCAGCCTTTCCACTCTGCTCTCTTTCACTTTCAAAACCGACGCGGAAAGCAACGGCAGCGAGCTATCCGAGCAGAGTGACCCAGGGCTCCAATTCAGCTTGTTTTCTATGGCTGCATTTACATGAAAAAAATACTTTCAGCCTTTCCACTCTGCTCTCTTTCACTTTCAAAACCGACGCGGAAAGCAACGGCAGCGAGCTATCCGAGCAGAGTGACCCAGGGCTCCAATTCAGCTTGTTTTCTATGGCTGCATTTACATGAAAAAAATACTTTCAGCCTTTCCACTCTGCTCTCTTTCACTTTCAAAACCGACGCGGAAAGCAACGGCAGCGAGCTATCCGAGCAGAGTGACCCAGGGCTCCAATTCAGCTTGTTTTCTATGGCTGCATTTACATGAAAAAAATACTTTCAGCCTTTCCACTCTGCTCTCTTTCACTTTCAAAACCGACGCGGAAAGCAACGGCAGCGAGCTATCCGAGCAGAGTGACCCAGGGCTCCAATTCAGCTTGTTTTCTATGGCTGCATTTACATGAAAAAAATACTTTCAGCCTTTCCACTCTGCTCTCTTTCACTTTCAAAACCGACGCGGAAAGCAACGGCAGCGAGCTATCCGAGCAGAGTGACCCAGGGCTCCAATTCAGCTTGTTTTCTATGGCTGCATTTACATGAAAAAAATACTTTCAGCCTTTCCACTCTGCTCTCTTTCACTTTCAAAACCGACGCGGAAAGCAACGGCAGCGAGCTATCCGAGCAGAGTGACCCAGGGCTCCAATTCAGCTTGTTTTCTATGGCTGCATTTACATGAAAAAAATACTTTCAGCCTTTCCACTCTGCTCTCTTTCACTTTCAAAACCGACGCGGAAAGCAACGGCAGCGAGCTATCCGAGCAGAGTGACCCAGGGCTCCAATTCAGCTTGTTTTCTATGGCTGCATTTACATGAAAAAAATACTTTCAGCCTTTCCACTCTGCTCTCTTTCACTTTCAAAACCGACGCGGAAAGCAACGGCAGCGAGCTATCCGAGCAGAGTGACCCAGGGCTCCAATTCAGCTTGTTTTCTATGGCTGCATTTACATGAAAAAAATACTTTCAGCCTTTCCACTCTGCTCTCTTTCACTTTCAAAACCGACGCGGAAAGCAACGGCAGCGATGGCGCCCACTCACTATAATTTGGTCCGAGCCCTACACAGAGCGTCTTTCGACGCGTTGGGGGGGGGGGGGGGGGGGGGGGGGGGGAGGGAGGAGGAGAGGCGAGAGCTTTGAGAACTTTGACGAGTTCTTGCATACCTTCAGTTGCTATTTGTAAAGTCCCTGTATCTGGGAAAAGTGGCGCATTCTCTTTCCTTCTCCTCTAAAAACCCTCCCTTACCCAACCTCTGAGTTCCGGTTTGCGACGGAGGCGCCCTCTGGAATTTCCCAAGCGTCTCGACGTCTCGGTCAGCTGAAGCGGTCGAGATGCCGATCGTGTGGACTTTTCTCGTCAGACATGTGTGGCAGTGACCTCATTTAGAGCTCGCATTCGTATCCGACCGCCCTGAAGCCGCTCTAGATCTGTTCGTCCAACCGTGGATCCCGAAAGTGCTTTTGGATAATCGTCCCTTCCGAGCTGCATTAGGTCAGTGTCTCGCGAGTGTTCGGCTTCGCAGCTGGAGCGGGCGAGTTGCCGATCGTGTGGACTTTTCTAGTCATATAAGTGTGGCAGTGACCTCATTTAGAGCCCGCATTCGTATCCGACAGTCCTGAAGCCGCTCTAGATTTGCTCGTCCAACAGTGGATCCCGAAAGTGCTTTGGATAATCGTCCCTTCCGAGCTGCAATAGGTCAGTGTCTCGTGAGTGTTCGGCTTCGCAGCTGGAGCGGGCGAGTTGCCGATCGTGTGGACTTTTCTCGTCATATAAGTGTGGCGATGGGCTCATTTAGAGCCCGCATTCGTATCCGACCGTCCTGAAGCCGCTCGAGATCTGTTCGTCCTACCGTGGATCCCGAAAGTGCTTTGGATAATCGTCCCTACCGAGTTGCATTAGGTCAGTGTCTCGTGAGTGTTCGGCTTCACAGGAATTGCAAGTCGCTTTTAATCATCATATCAAACCACCAAATTGCAATTTTATTCTCAACGATTTCAAACGATTGACTACTTTATAATACGTGACCTTGGCGAGCTTCCGGGAGGGTTTGGCCTACGGGCGCTAAAAACAATTTGGCGGCCTAGAAAGCAAGATGCTATTTTCTTTCTTTTGGGGGCAGCGGTGATGTGGTTGACGATTTCTGTGCGTGTATTCTGTGCATGCTGTAAAAATTTGCGGCACCGCGGGCCTTTCGCTACGGGGCTACGCGGTGTCGCTTTTCTTGCGAGCGTAATACATACCGTTTTCGTTATTTTAATTGATGAAACCGTTTTTAGACATGAAAACTCCGTTTACGTTTAGTTTTGTTACTCCGTAATTTTATCAGTGTCTGTTTCTTTTGTTTATCGTTCATACTAAAACAAATCCAGGTTTAATTACGATTTACGCTGCTTTTAGACTCCTGGGCCAGCGTCCTAGGTCTAGAAACCTGGTGCAGACTTGGAAACCAGCGCTCGGTTTCGGCGCCTAATCGAGTCAAGCAATTGCAGGTTATTTCAGTAAAAGG
Source organism: Ixodes persulcatus (assembly GCA_013358835.2). Taxonomy (NCBI): domain Eukaryota; kingdom Metazoa; phylum Arthropoda; class Arachnida; order Ixodida; family Ixodidae; genus Ixodes; species Ixodes persulcatus. Next base: position 93,869 of record JABSTQ010010397.1, read on the forward strand.
GAATGAGTGAGCCAAAAATAATTCAAATCTCATCCAGAGAGCAATGCAAAACAAGCGAATGCGAGATCAAAATCTTCATGAAAATACACAAGCACAGATGACATTAAAGAGAACAAAATCAGTCACAATTTTATTCATTTCACAAAACTGCCAGCCAAGTAAACGGCCACGGCAGAAGTATTCACTAAAAGTAAATACATGCAGAGTACATAACAGATCATGACACAGAGATGCACCGTACACCATCAAAATACTTTATTAGTTCACGAATGTGCAGGTTGCTTTACTGACAGGTGCAGTCACTGTTACATATCATAAAGTAGTTCTAAAGCCCTTACACCTTCTAATGCTGTTACTGGTATGGTATAGCCAAAGACAATAAATTGTACAAACCACATGGGGTTAAACATCGAGCTGCTTGATGAGACGGGTCTGCAGGTATCCGACTTCAGATGCATACTCGAGATAAGGATGCATGAGTGTGTTATATGCTGCAAGTTTGACTCACCTTGTATGCTAAAGAGTCCATCAGCTCGTGAATTATGTCTGACACAAACCTGAAGTTCTGGAGATGCCAATGAAGTGTGCGTTTTACAGGCAAAGGCTACCCCAATTCCCTAGTACCACATTGAAACCATTGGAAACCCAAGAAAGATGAATCCTAAAAACTTTCTCAAGGATGCCTTTACTTTATGCAGTCCTCTTCATAGTGGACTTTCTGCAACGAGAAAGCGCTTAAGTCCAAATTTTAAATTGTTCTCATCACGTTGCACCTCATACTCCTGTCGTCGTGCCATTATCAGTTTTATCTGCATAGAATATAGTTGTCTTTGTAGCTCTTTGTTATTCATCAGTACACCAGAAAGACCTGCATTCTGATGATACGGCCTGATGCCAAGTGTAAACAGTGTGCCTGAAAAAGAATAAAAGATTATTATTTAGTCTTGTCAAGTGGCTAAGAGTGAGACAATAAAATCGGATGTAAGTAACAGTGTGTAACTGTCTGCACTCTGCCAGGAAATAAGCAGCAGTCGAAAATGCAAACTCATCAGCTGTTGCTGCGGCAATCTGTCCAGGACAAGCTGGAGAAGCAAGGGCCTGTAGAGCGCTGCTCAGACCTTGTTCAGGCAGCCATGGGACGATACACACTTGAACGAATAAATGAGCAGAGACGACAGTCTTTGTAGGTGTGTTTCGGTCAACCTGGAAACAGTATCATTATGCTAAACTCACCAACAGACAACACACCTCTATAGTCCGTTGCAACCTAAGAACGAAGGGCGAGGGTAAGACTGGCCGGGGAGGAGGAAGCAGACGGAACGCTAAAGAGAGAAGGAGGTTTCCCCCTCTCTTCTCCAGCGTTCCGTCTGCTTCCTCCTCCCCGGCCCGTCTTATCCTCGCCCTTCGTTCTTAGGTTGCAACGGACTATAGAACGAATAAATGAGCAGAGACGACAGTCGTTGGAGGTGTGCCTCGGTCGACCTGGAAACAGTATCATTGTGCTAAACTCACCGACACACTAACACACTTCTAGAACGAATAAATGAGCAGAGACGAAAGTTGTTGGAGGTGTGCCTCGGTCGACCTAGAAACGGTATCATTGTGCTAAACTCACCAACACACTAACACACTTCTAGAACGAATAAATGAGCAGAGACGACAGTCGTTGGAGGTTTGCCTCGGTCGACCTGGAAACAGTATCATTGTGCGAAACTCACCAACACACTAACACACTTCTAGAACGAATAAATAAGCAGAGACGACAGTCGTTGGAGGTGTGCCTCGGTCGACCTGGAAACAGTATCACTGTGCTAAACTCACCAACACACTAACACACTTCTAGAACGAATAAATGAGCAGAGACGACAGTCGTTGGAGGTGTGCCTCGGTTGACCTGGAAACAGTATCACTGTGCTAAACTCACCAGCAACTTGGGGGGGGGGGGGGGGGGAGGGGGGGGGGTTGCCAAATTAGGCTGCTATAGCGAAGCTGGGAAAGTTAGGTTCTGTACAGCACTGCTTGAAACTTCCTGGGGGGTCTCAGGAGGACACACTCGCCTAGAATTGACAAAGATGGCACTAGTGATAGGTGAGCCTCAGTTGACCTGGGAAGAATATCGGACTGCCAAACTCACCAACAGCTGCGATCACTGCGGCAGATTGCCCCGAGGGAAAAGCTCCGCTTGGACCTTGCTGGGGGCCCTCCAATGGACACACACTCCTAGAATGGACAGAGATGGCACTAGTGGTAGGTGTACCTCGGTCGACCAAGTAATAGTATCAGACAGCCAAACTAAAGAGCAGCTGCGGTTGTACTGTGGGCATTGCCTTGTGGTGTTCTATTCAGGTTTTGCTGGGGGTGCCTCGGTAACTTTAGGGAGCCAACATAAAAAACAAATAAATAGAACTGCATTTTGTAAAGGAGGCATCCAAAATCATCAGTTTGTGTATTGAATTTGTATTGTAAAACAGATATGTGTCTTACTGAATGAAAAATTGGTTTGTGAGATGTACATACCACTTACATTTCCAGTTTCCTTGCAGTGGTGGTTTACTCTCTTGGTTGAAGGTAACGAAAAAAGAAATGTTTGAAAGAGCATCTTTCCTCAATTTTTTGCTCTCCTTTGTTTTGCATGATTAGTGTTTTGATTTGGTCGATACTGAAGTGGTCCTATAATAGATTGAAGAAATCGGATTTTAGTCGAGAGCAGATCATGTAACGCCACCTCAAACGCCCGTGTCTGCAGATCCCAGGTTAGCCTGCCAAAGACCTGCACGTAAAGTTTGCGCTGTCAAAGCTGCTCGCGCGTGTGGGGTTGATCTCAAATGTTTTATTTGCTTGCGTTTTTGTTTCAATAAGACTGCGAGCGAAGGAGACCCTATTGACACTGCGAGAGCGAACGCACTTTGAGCGGGCTAAGCACACACGCTCGTCCAGTAAGAGCGTCGTCAGAGACATACTCGTGCTTGTCGCACTGGCTCCGCTCGCACTCATATTGAAACGGAGTACAGATACATCCACATGCTCGGGTCCGCAGCCGCGGCAGCGTTGCAAGCTATGTGTGCGAAACAAAGTATGGTACGCGAGCACGTACGCAAAGCTTGACGAGAGCGCGTACTCCGCACCGCACGCACCCGTAATTGGGAGCGGCGCCGATGCCACCACAAGCACGAACAGGAGCAGGCCGTTTTGAACTACTTAAGGCCCCTACGCACAGTTGCGTTTGAAACCGTCTCACTGCGTTGCGACTGCGAGAACGCAGGACATCCGTACTTCTTTTATCGCATGCCAAGCCCATCCCTTGAATTGGATTCCACGCTTCATACGAATGTGCCGGTCACTCACTTTCGTTTCTAGACTCAACGCAGTTGAACGCTCTCAAACGCAACTGTGCGTAGGGGCCTTTGCTTCCACGGCACGGGCGTCCGTGCATGCCAAGCTGGCAATGTTGTGCTCGCTATTACATCGCTCGCGTTTACGGTGGTATGGAGTGCATAGCTCGCTCTAGACAGCTGTCTGTCTTCTTGCATGCTGGTGAGCTTTATACGGAGCACTCACCTCGCATAACTTTGCCGCTCCCGTCGGGTTGAAATCTTTTCGATCGATTCGGTGAAGCAAGATCTTCCTCCGAGGTTCATTTTCCGTTCCAGAGGGAACACTGAAAAGCTTTCCGGCCGACTCTTCTACAGGCGCAGCAGCTCGTCAGCTGCGGCGTAGCAGCATCTTGGGAAATTCATGGCGAGCGGAAGTCCAAAACCGAAAGCCAGATGTCACGTGACGACCGGCCAATAGTGTGCGCGGCGGCTAGTTCAAAGAATGGCGCCACTTTTCCCAGGATAGAGGGGCTTTAGCTATTTGCTGCAAAATTTCATAAATTCTACAAAGTTAGGATTGGGCACGACTTCCAGCCGAACGTTGGCGCTGCGCTCGTGACCAATTTGTGTCTGCGCTCGATCTCATTGTGATGACATCGAAATTCTAATGCACAGGCTTTGATTGTTTTAGGTCGGTTTATTCGGACCCATTCACTAGACGGCAAGAAAATCTTGCAGCTATCCGGCAAAACCGATATCGCCCGTGTCCGGGGGAGGAGATCGAACGGTGGCGCTGGCTAGCGGCCGCCATCGGAACTATTATGCGGGAATAACATTCCCGCCGCTAGTATTCGTTCAGCCATGGAGGACGAGGACTTGAAGCTCGTGAAAGGTATGTGGATAATATTTATCTGCTCGAAAAGCATCTGCGTAGGGGTGGCATAGTCCCTGCTTGTCTCACCTTGCTTTAAATGTCGCAGCATTCTCGTTGGAAGCAAAAACCAACCCACGTGTAGGCGCTCGCGATCGGCCGCGTCGCTCCGGCTGCGCGCGCCAGGTCGTGCGTGACTGACGCGGTGAGGCGATGTTTGTGCGCTTCCTAGGTTGGAGAAACCGTATTCACGAAACACACGCATTGCTTTTCAGTGTCCCTGTCCCTTGCAACGATCATCAGCCACATCGGCGAAGGCGAGAGGCGCCTCGTTGAAGGCGAGGACGTGCTGAAATGTGATCATGTAATCGAGCGCAGCGTCGCCCCGGAGAAATTTTCACCAAAACATCAACCAAAATAGTCATTACACATTACATTTTTCTTGAAATTCCGAAATACAGAACACACTGGTGAACATTATAGTGTAGAATGTGGCTAATTAGACTGCACATTGGCATTAAACGTTACAAGTTGTCTTTTTTCAGTTTAATTTTTCGGTTATTCAAAGGTGCACGGTTCACGATGAAATATCAATGAGTTCTGCACGACGAGGGCTTAGCCATACACACACTTGCATTGCTCAATCGAAATTATACGAATCGCAAAATGATTCACGCAGTTGCATAAATATCACAATATCGAACTGATACTGCTACCTAATATGTTCCAGTCTAAAAGCTAGCCTGGAATAAAATAGTGATCAAATGAAAGCAGTACCTCTCGGTGGCTTCGGAAGCCTCACGACCCGGTCGTGTGATCCCTTCGGAAGATTCTCCGACGGAACGGCGTTGCGTACCAAGAACCTCCTCTTGTGCACTGTTATGAAATAAGGTGGGGATATTTTGCCGGCAGCCGGCACAACCACTCGGGAAAAAAAGATTGCCGGGAGCTTCGGACGGCAATGATTATTCTTAAATAAATAAATAAAAATCGTCAAACGTTTTACGAACAAAAAAAAAAAGTTCGCCTACTTTGATTTGCACCTGGAACCCACGGCACGTGTAACGGACACCTTTCCACTGAGCTACTCACACAACTAGAGGTTCCCGTTTTGACTATTCCTTTTATACGAAACCCAATAAGAACAACTACCGGCAATTTTTTTTTTTTTTTGCTCGGTTTGTTGTGCCGGTTACCGGAAAAATATCTACTACCTATAAAATACAATGTACAGTTTGAACGAATGCCGATGCAAGCGTGATTTACGCGCGTACATGACTCGTCCATTAGCGTAGTTTGCTTGGAAGGCATCGCTTGAAAAGTGACGACCACACACCACATCGTGCGCAGTCAACTTCTTCCCTACTCTTACTTCTCCACTGCGATTTGAGTTTTTTTTTCGGCAGGAAAGCGATGAGAACTGATTCCAGGCTCTAAAGCATGCGCTGAGCACTGTGGTACGCAACAAGAGCGTACTATATTCTAACAAACCTGCAGGGAACGCGGCAACAACACGGCAGCCAACTGGAACGCCGGAGTTGTTTTCCACGCAGGCGGTATTTGTTTTGGTGAACGCAGCGCCCCCTATAGTTCGATCTCCTCGCCACACTTTATCTGCGAGCGAAGCCAAAGCTAGAAGCGCGAGACCATTGCTTTTTGCGTTTCTGCCCAGCTCGCGCGCTCGAGCAAAGCCTGAAGGCACGGAGCTTTCGTGCTCGCGCTTCCAGCTTTGCCTTCGCTCGCACATAAGGTGAAACGAAGTATAGCAGTGGCGTAGCCAGGGGTGCTATGTTGCGCTTTTTGGACTCCCAGGAGACTTGGAAGAAGGAAGTGACGTCAACGACTAGAGCAAACGCAGATTGGATGTTGACAGAAGAAAACAAAATCAACATAGAATCTGCATTTGCTGCGTTGTTGACGTCACTTCCTTCTCCCTAGTCTCCTGGGAGTCCAAAAAGCGCAACATAGCCCCCCAGGAAATTTTTTCGGGAAGTGTTTTTCTTTGCTCAAACCGTCAAAAGAAGAAGAAAAAAAAAAGAGAGGAAAATCTGCACAAACAATTCGCTACTATTTTCCCGTTTCTTAGAAGAAAAAAGTTCGACCTTTTTTTGCCACATTATAGTCTATGAAAACAGACCCACGCACGAGACTTCGTTCGTCCAATCATTAAAAAGAGAAACATTTAACGTAAACAACAAACGCACGCAATCATGAAACGTAATAATGTGCTTTGAACAAAAAAAGAAATCCAGACAGGCTCATAAAATATTCCGTTGCGTGCACTTCTCTGTGGAACACTCAGGTAGCCAATGACTGAGCATTTTGGAAGGCTGCCAGTGAATAACGATTTTTAGAATACGATTAAACATAAGAACTGGAATGCGCACTGGGCCCGGGCAACGAGCAAGAAAAGCGTCACGCTCATTGTTCCTGCACGGATCACATTTTTCAGAAATGATGATATGGTCATTTTTTTAAGATCTGTTCCTTGTGTGTTGTCGTTTTACGGGAGAAGGGGCAGAGAAAAGTGTCAGTTTCTATCGTTCTGTGTGGTCGAAAAATTAGTCGAAGCCTCCGTCGGCCGAGGGAGGCTTTCTATCGCTTCTTTCTATCGACCGACGGAGGCTTTCTATCGACCGACACACACACACACACACACACACACACACACGCACACGCACGCGCACGCGCACGCACACGCACGCGCACGCACACGCACACGCACACAGGAACGAGAAAAGGCGGAAAGAGGAAAACCATAGAAATCCGGGGCGTGTTTGAACCCGTGAACACACACCCTGGCTACGCCACTGTCGCATAGGTCGGCGGTGAACAGCCCGTGGCCCGAGTTCACCCCGAGCGCCCGACCTGCACGCGCAGCTGCGAGCATGCAACTCGTTTGTTCCGGAAAAATTCTGCGCCATCTATGAGGAAAAGGGTACAAATAAATCGCGGGTGAATCCCCCTTCATATTTTAGCTCTTGGCTCAGGGTCTGTTACATCTGTGGAACAAAACTGACGTCAATCAATCTAAGACAAGGGTAAAAGTATCATGATGACCCTAACCCGATACTGGGGCAGCAGGGAAAAACAATGTGGTAGATAAAGAAACAGGGATAGACATGACTTCCTTCTGCCCCAGTTCAAAGTCATCATAATAAACTTCCACCTGCAGCTTGACTGCGCTCTGACTGTATTTTCGGTAAAATTAAAATCAAAATAAAAGTATAATCAAGTCTTGATATTAACACTCACCATGGCTTGATTAAGACCAAAGATTCTCATTATGACTTGGATGATACTTGATATTCTCAACCTGATTGATCTGATAAAGACCCCATGTTCTCATCATGACTTTAATAATACCTGATATTTTCACTCACTATGACATTATCAAGACCTCATATTGCCACGCGCGTTGGCGAGCAAGTGCGTGTGTGGCCGAGGGTTACCACGCTTGACTATCGCGCGGAAGGTGTAGATTCGATTCCAGTTAGCGGACTGTCCTTTTATTTATTCCTTCAACTTGGCTTTCTCGTAAGCTCGAGAACATTCTCGTCTTAATAAGTTCCGAATGTTCTACACACCGAAAGTTCTACGCCGAACGATCCAGAAACCCACGAGGGTACATAAGGGATTCCGCAAGGCGAGCGGGGTCAGTCTCGCCCCAGCGTTCGACTCTGCTCTTACGCCGACTTCGACGCTCGCGACGCTCCGATGTTATCTTCTGTTTTCTTTTTGCCGCCTCATCACTTTTCATTCGTGACAATATTCTAATTATGACTTTAATAATACCTGCCATTCTCACTCCCTATGACCTGATCAAGACCTTACATCCTCATTATCGCTTGAATAATATATGATATTCTCGCTCAGTATGACCTGATCAAGGCGTCATATTCTCATCATAACTTAAAGAGCCTCTGACACGCCAAAAAAAATTTTTTTTTCATGCTAGGCGTTGAAATGGCATATCAGGACATTTCAAAAAAATTGTTTAACTATAGAGTTGCGTAGTTTTTTTATAAAAAATTGAAATACGAGGCCCAATTCAAAGTTCCCGCCGTGCACTGTGACGTAACAGTGTACCGCAAGGTGTCGGGGTGGTCAGAAGGGAGGCATCGACGGAAGTCACGTGAGTTGTATCCCTCCTCGTGCTTACCGCGAGCGCGTGTAATATTTTTTTAATATTTTTGTTATTCTCCGCACCTCCACGAGCGATCCAAGCAGACAAGGTTTCTTTTATTTGCTTTTCATCGCTTAATGTTGCTGTAAAGGTAGAAGAAGCGGAGTGAGTGAATTGACGTGATCAACTACATTGCCTAGAAGGTGCTGTGTGAGGGACTGTCCCGGTATTTCAGCAACTGAAGAAGAGATCACACTGCATGCATTTCCGAGAGACATACATCGGCCGCATGTGCACCTAGTAAAAAAGTTCTACTCATGTTCTAGACAAAATACGTACTTTGTGCCCGACGTTTACTTGTACTTGGTACACAAACCAGTTCGTATTCTTTAGACGGCAGGCATCTTTAGCCTGGAGAGTATCCGATGATTCAACGACCTCGGTGTCTGAACCTTCAGCAATGCGATCGGGCGTGTCGTATGCTAGCAATCCTAATTTCTGCGAGCGTTCTATTTTTTTTTTTTTTTTCAAAACTTGATAGCTTGTTTTGCGCCCAGTATAGACCTTTCCAATGTTTACAAAATCACAGTCCAGCGTGCGATCTTCACAGCCCAGCACGTGCGTGTTCGTCGCTTCGGAAAGCGAGCAAAGCACGCGCCATACGCACGAACGCTCAAAATGGCACTGGCTACAAGCTCGTTTTTGGAAAGGTCTATAGCCCTTTATCACCGGACTGACGGCATGCACTCGTACACTGGCTTGTACTCGCAAGGCTTTCATCATTGACCTCCATCACGTCGATCCACTGACTCTTCGTCCTCAAATATTACAGCACGCAATCTAACCAACGTTGCAGCGATAAAGAGCTAGTGGAACTGAAACTTTGTTTTCTACGATCGCTCGTACAAAGAGCAGAATAATAAAAAAAAAAAAAATCTTAGGCACGGTCGCGGAGAGCACGAGGAGTGAAACTCACGTGACTTCCGGTGAACCCACTTTTAGTGACGTAGTTCGATGCCTCCCTTCTGACCGCCCCGACATCTTGCGGTACACTGTTACGTCACAGTGCACGGCGGGAACTTTGAATTGGGCCTCGTATTTCTATTTTTTATGAAAAAACTACGCAACTCTATAGTGAAACAATTTTTTTTTTTTTGTAATGTCCTGATATGCCATTTCAACGCCTAGCATAATTTTTTTTTTTTTTTTGGCGTGTCAGAGGCTTTTTAAACAATGTTCTCATGATTCGAATAATACCTCGTCATCGCATTCACTGTGACCTCATGAAGACCCGAGATTTTCGTTCTAACTTAAATAATAGCTCATATTCTCACTCACTATGTCCAAACCAAGGCCATAGTGACGACTTGAATGATATAAAATATTCTCATTATGATGACTTGAAAATATTGGGTTGTATGTATGGTTATACAGCCTAGAACTTGGTCTGCCTCAACGGGCGACGAGTCTCCCAGCTGTAGATGAGCAATTTAGCCAGTGCAGCACAACCGCTAGCCTGGGGTCTTTAACGTGCATCACGCAGTAGTGATACACGACCGCACGCCGGTACGATGCTCATCCAGATCGAAACAGGCAGGGGTGGGGATTGAACCCAGGGATTCCTGGGTTCTGCAGCGCGAGCTTTCGCTCCACGTGCTCCGAGCTGGTGTGCGCTAGCCCACTCGGCCACCGATCCCCCCAGTATGATGACTTGAATGATACTGTGATGTGCGCGAAGGACACCGTGTGGTATTTTTGAATTGGCGGGCCCGAATCCGTGCAACGTGAGCCCCGTGGCCAGGGCTGTGGGATATGTAGAAGAAGAAGAGGAGCGTGGGAAGACGACGGCCACTGTTGTTTGGCAGAGCGGCGTTCGGAGAACCGGTGGTCACGGCGGTTAAAGCAAGACATCGGTCACCAGAAGGATTCGGGCGCGGAGGTGAACCCGTCGCCCGGCAGCCATCTCCGACCGCGGCGGCGGTCATAACCTCTCCACGGTCACCACGTCGGCCCTTCAAGAAGACGCTGGTCCTAGAACGCTGAAGCCGAAGCATCTTTCCAGACGTTAGTGATAGTGATAGTGATAGTGATAGTGATAGTACTTTATTGCACTTAAGAGTTTGCACTTAAGAGTTTGTTACTACGCCCACGACACTCCACTGACCCAGGACTTCCGCGCCGCCGGCCGCATCTCCACGAACCGGTGAAATCTTTTATGAGCTGACCTTCGGGTGCTTTTCCTAACGGTGTACTGGAACGATAGTGACACCGCAAGCGATAATTTTGTATTAAGGGACAATTTAGTAGTTAGCGCGGTACAACGTATCTCCTCTAGATCATTTCCTGTATATCTGTATTATTGTTCTTTTGTTTTTTTTTAATAGATTTTATTGGGTGATTTTTGTCTTTCCTGGTAAAATAGCTTCGTCTTTTTTCCCTGGGATTCATTCCCAGTGTGTAATTCAATCATTAACCATAACGAAGTATAGTCCCCGTCACTCAGAACCATAACAGATACCAAGTGATCTCACTCACTATGATTTAGTTATGATCAGATATTCTTATTATAATTCGAATAATCGTTCTCACTCATTGTGTCCTAATCAAGACCTGATATTTTCATTATGACTTTATTATTAGGATACGATATTCTCACTATTTCCTGATCAAGACCCCACATTCTCATTATGATGACTTGGATGATACCAGATGATTTCACTCTATATGATTTAATTATGACCAGATATTCTTATTATAACTTGAATAAATATTCTCACTCATTGTGTCCTAATCAAGACCTGATATTTTCATTATGACTTAAATATTAGGATACGATATTCTCACTATTTCCTAATCATATTCTCATCATGACTTGAACACTGCCTGATAACCTCACTCACAACCTTATTGAGACCTACTCATTCTCAATTTGTATGGAATAATACCTGATATTCTCACTCACTATTTCCAGATCAAGACCTGATATTCTAATTATATCTTATGTAATATATGATAATTCTCGCTCATTATGACACGAATAATACCATATATTGGTGGCGCTGCTATCGGCAGGGAGCATGCGTGGGTGCTCTATACTTCGTGCGGATTTGATTCCCGCGCATTGCGCGAACCTCGCGTGGGCTTGTTTGTAAACAGCGCGTGGTCCTTTATAACCTGATCTAGATTTCAGATTTTCGTGTCGACTCGAATAACACCTGATATTTTTTCACTCACTATGACCTGATCGAGATCTTGTACTCTAATTATTACTTAATATAATACCCGATATTGTGACTCTCTATGACCTGACTATATGGACGACCTGATATTCTCATGCTTTAATATTATACGACACTCTCATTTTAACTTAAATAATAAGCGCTATCTTCACTCCCTGGCCTCATGACGAACTTGTATTCTTATTATGACTCGAATAATCCCTCATATGCTTTCTCACTGTTACCCGGCCTCATATTCTAACTATGACCTAAACAATAACTCATAATTTCGTTCACTATGACCTGACGTTCTCATTATGGAGAGAATAATACCCGATATTCTCACTTTTTGTCGCCTGATCAAGACCTGATATTCTTATCATATCTTAAATAATAACCGATATTTATATTATGGCCTGATCAATACCTGATATTCTAATTATGACATTAGAAATGCCTAATCAGGACCCCACATTCTTATGTTTATTTATTGTTTCTTTATTTATTGATACTGTCAGCCCTAGACAGGGCTTTTGCAGAAGTGGGTAATACAATGCAGTAAATCACATACATGCACACAATAATACAGAATGAAGAAAAAAAAGGAAAAAAAAGAAGCACGGCGGCAGAGAATACTAATACATGCTGCGACAAAAAGCACGAGGAAAAAAAGATGCGGCTATTATATGACTTGCTGAATAGACAGGCAATGAATGACACAGCATTCGAAGTGCTCAAGTGCTTATACAAATTAACGCCAACATAACAAGTGAAAAAAAAATGATGGGAATAGACTCTGAGGGTGGGAATAGAACACCAGATAAGCATCGTGATTAATCAACACTTACGGCGTGTGACAAAGTACTATGCTCTCGACGTTTTCAACAAACTCATTAACTGAGGTTAGGGTGACAGTGCCACTTGGCAGAGCATTCCACTCCGTAATCGCTCTAGGAAAGAAACTATACTTGAAGCAATCGTTTCTAACTGACGGCTCTCTAGATGTACATAAAATGACGGTGCCTTGTGGATTCACCAATGCGTATGTCCATGTAATTAGATTTTTTAATGCAAATTAAATCATGAAAAATTAAGAAAAAAAAAACTTCATACGTTCACACTTCGTTCTTAATTCAAGAGGTGGGAGCTCGGCACTACAGCATAGATCAGTGGGAGAATCTGTGCGGTTATAATTATTAAAGATGAATCTAGCTGCAAGCCGCTGAAACCTTTCGAGTGTAGTAGTATTGGTTTTTGTATATGGGTCCCAAATAATTTTCGCATATTCGAGAACTGGTCTTACCAATGTTTTATACGCTATATTTTCTTATTTCTGGTATGGCGCTAGCTATGTTTCTTCTAAGGTACCAGAGTGCCTTGTTAGTTTTTGATGAGACTTTTTCAATGTGAGTGTTCCATCGTAAGTCACTCGTGAATGCTAATCCTAAGTATTTGTGTTCACCCACACGGAGAAGGTCAGTGCCTTCTAAAAATAATCACAACTTAAAAAAATGTCTTTTTTCGTGTTACCGTCATCAATACCGTTTTAGAAAAATTTAACACCATCTGCCACTCATCGCACCATTGTTTAATTTTGCTGAGGTTATTGCTTAGTTCGATTTGATCTTGTTGGGTTTCATTCAATCTTATTATACAATCCACAGTCGTCTGCAAACAACTTCATTGGAACAGAAATCCCACAGCGGAGGTCATCTATAAATATTAAAATAACAGTGGTCCCAGTACACTACCCTGTGGAACTCCCAAAAGGACAGATGCAAAGCTAGACTTATATTCTCCAGACTCGACAAACTGAACTCTCGAAGAAAGATAGGAAGAAAACCAATTTGTAATTATGAGGTTCTTAAATATGGTATCAATTTTAAGCAACAATTTAGGATGAGACACTTTGTCGAATGCTTTTGCAAAGTCCAAGACTATTACATCAGTATATGACTTCGGTTGTTAATAGATTGAGCAAGATCATGCACGGTTTCAACAAGTTGTGTGGTCGTAGACAGACCTTTGCGGAAACCGTGTTGATATTCATACAGTATATTCATTTAGAAAAGCCAACATATGTTTAGAAACGATGTGTTCAAGGAGTTTGGAGCATGTACTAATACGAGATATGGGCGGAAATTTTCTACGCAAGTCTGCGAACCGCCTTTATGAATAGGTATAATTCTGGCTGTCTTCCAGGCTTTAGGCGCGTGACCTTCATTTAAGGATGATTGATAAATTAAAGCAAGATACTGTGGGGACCGTTTGGTCGCCCTTCCCCGATGGCCGGTATAACGGCCGTGGTTCGGGACGCTCGGCCTGGCTGCCGGGAGTTCCAACCTGTTCGTGAAGCGTAGGAGGGCCGCCTGGCTTGGGGGGCTCTCCTCCTCACTCTCTCCCCGGGGGACCTTTTTCCGTCCCCCCGCTCATCCGGGAACCTAGTTGTTTTGGGTGAGGACGACGCCCGCGGGGGGAGGAGGTCGACGCGCGTGCCCGACTTCGGGAACGTGGGAGACTCCTCCCGCGGATGCGATAGAGATCGGACGTGTTGCGAGGGGCTTCCTTTGCCCGCTCTGGACTTCGCTCTCGGGACAGTGTCGACAGGGTGAGCCTTTCATCTGACCTTGTCGGCGCGGGGGTTTTGGGACAGTGTGTCTTTTGGTGTTAAACACCGTTGGACCCAGTCCTATTGTGGTACGTGCTCCTCCTTTTTAGAGAAGCGATCAGTTGTGCGGCTGACGTTCGGACCCGCCCGTAGCGGTGTTCTCGAGAGAAAGCTGCGGGGTGTGGGAGTAGGCTTGGCGCCTCCTGATTCGAGACCGCCGCTGAACCCTTCGGTTACCACCACCCGTGACCATCCCACAATACTTAGCAACCCATTCACCGTACCTTTTTAAGAACGCATTTGGAATTCCGTCGGGACCGGAACTTTTCTTAGCGTCTAAATTAAGTAATAAATTTAAAACTCCTTCTTCGTGTATTTCAATATCTCCAATTGAAGGATACCCAGAGAAATTTTTAAATCCCGGCAAAATTTCGTTATATCGCGTAAAAACAGAAGAGAAGAAGGAATTAAAATCTTCAACGCGTTCTTGACTGTTGCCGGAGTCGCTTCCCGATTTGGCACGCCGTTCCTTCTCGAGTCTCACAAGCATTTTCAAATCATGACTCATGGCGTGAAGTTGCACCGTTACCTGATATTTACAATACCTGATGTTGACCTGAACACCTTATATTCTCACTCACAATGACCCGAACAAGACCCGATATTTTAATTACTACTTAAATAGTACCTGATAATTGTTTTGATAATCTGAATACCTGACATTGGCACATTCTATACTGCCATTATAACTTTAATACCATCTGATATTAGGCACCCTAGCCTACACAAGACCTTATATTCTCATTCTGACTTGAATAATACCTGATTTTTCCACTCACTGTGACCTAATCAAGCATCCCACGCCGCATCAGGTCACGAGGGCTCCCCCGTCACAACCCAACCAGAAGATCTGGACCTCGATGAACTGAAAGAGGCAAGTAGGACAGCTCGGAAACAACGACTGGCATCGCTGCTGCCAGAAGAGGCTTACCCTCTTCCATCCAATTACTCAAGGGGGGGGGAGGGTATGCATTCGACGCATCGCCACCAACACAGCCCTAACGCCTGTGCTGAGAAGCAGGAACAGGATCAAGATCCTGGACTCTTTACTCACCTACCTTAAGGCAGTGAACTTCACACACCTCATCTAACCCCCCTTTTCCGCCTCACATCCTTCATCTCTCCCTAATCATCCCGTCACACCAGATGACTTCAGTCAAGAGGTGTGGCGGACCCCAATCATTTTAATAAACGTTTTCTGATCTGATCAATATGGCTTGAATAATACCTGATATTCTCATTCAATATGACCTGATCGAGACCTCGTATTCTCATTATGACTTAAAAATACTTGATATTCTCCCTCACTATGACCTGATCAGGACTTGATATTCTCATGACTTCAATAATACGTGATACTCTCACTCCGAATGACCTGATCAAGGCCTGACATTCTGATTATGACAATACCTGATGTCCTCACTATGACCTGATGAATACACAATATTTTCAGTATCTGCTAAGTAAGACTACACGGAAGAATAATTTCAGATATCTTTAAAAACAAGTGTTTCCTCGCTTTCTCATTTGAACGGTTCAGATGAAAAACCGTTGTCCAAAGTATAGAATAAGTTCAGTTAACGTTTTGTGCTTTTTGAGCAAACTAATTCAATGCGTGGTGTTCTAGAATAACACCGAGACCAGAAAATTACAGTGGAATAAAATCGAATGTGGCATTCGGCATTGTCCTTTTCGCCGGAGCAATTTCAGTTTGCTTCAGACCTAGGTTACATAATGTCTTATTGTGAATCTAGACAGAATCTAGTAAAGCGAAGTCTTATGTACGTCCATCGTACGAACCGGTGCAAATGTTTTATTTATATTCGACTTGCGTCCGCACCTCGGCGAGCCTAGCCAATCCACAAGGCTGTTTGGAAGGCAAATACTTCTTACGCAAGACTCACGTTCGAAGAATTGCTTCGAAATCACCTGCCAGCGTGGGGGTCGCCATCTTTGTTCGATTGACAGCGAACTTAATGGGATACGACGGTGCGCGTCGAATCGGGACATCGGCAGGTGTTTCGCATCCCGTTTGATCGACTTCCATTCTTTGCCGCTTCTTGGCGGTTTTTAGCCGACACACTTTGGTAATTCCTTCTCTGCAAGGTCACCCTCAGGGGGAAGGGGACAGGCATACACCAAATATACCCCGAACTGCTAAAAACTTTGCTCTGTATTTGTTTGTTTTTTGGCTTTTCCTTTCATGATCCGAACCCCGAAGTCGTGACGATTTTTCCTTCAGCCGGAAGTGAAATATTTGGCACCGTATTCGTCTGCCGTCCATCACGAGCAACGCCGATTGTGACCTCCAAACAACTTCCCTTCTGTTTTTCTTTTCTAGTTTTCTTTCCCCAAGAATCACGATCAAAGACAATCGAAGACCGACAACGGTCGTTGTTTCGCTAGTTATTCAATCCACCCATAGATGGCGCGGTCTCGGGTTACCCTCGGGACGGCGCGAGCGCCACCGCATCTCTCCATGCTTGCTTTTTATAACCGGTCCGTGCCTTCCTTCGGCGAGCTGCATTCACTCGCCGTGATTGCGCGGCTTGCGGAAGCCTCCCGAGGGATAAGGCGTTGGGCGTGACCCTTTACCGATACATTTTCGCAATTACCCGTAATGCTCGCGAACTCAAAGGTAACAAGAAGCAGAAGAGCGGTACAGGCTGTCCGCTACCCTTTGTCTTCCGTTGTTTTACCTTTTACCCACCAGGGGAAAGTGCCGCCCTCTGCTGTAAAAAAAAAAGGCGCCTACAACAAGAAAAAAAAAAAAAAGGCTCAACGTACACGCTCGCCTGATTTCGAAGGTCAGGGCCACGTTTGGGTCGTCTCTCTCCAGATGCGTTCCTGTTTTCATTGCTCGTCCCCCTCCGCGTTTGTTCTAAGAAGAAAAGGATTGCGTATATAGTATATTGTACGTCTGCGCGCTTGCGTTACTTTATTTCCTGGCTTGTGTCGTACAGCCCGCCTCTTGCTCTCGGGGCCGCAAGCGGCCAGAAATAGAGGCGGGATTGCCAAGCACACATGCTGAGTGACCTACGGCTTACGGGGTGGGTAGCGGACGGTCGACCCACACACGCGTCTGCTTAGGACCGGGTTCTTGCGATATTTTACGACGAGCGAATTCGCACTGGCACGCTTGCGCCATTTATCAGTTGACCCTAAAACTACATTTAACTATAGAGCGATGGTTTTACGGTATTTGCGAGATTAAATCCACGCACTATCTACGAGAAAAAAAAATTGTTTATAACAGTGTCAAAAGCAAAAAAAAAAAAAACGAATGCGCGCAAAAAGAAGAAATAAATATACGGAAATTGCAAGTGTTCCACGACTATACCCGACAGATGGCGCCAGTGGGTTCTCTCGTCGTAAGAGATATAGCTATCTACAACTATCCCCTACAGAAAAAAAAGAAGTAGTCCAGAAGTTTTAAATAGAGCAACAATGAGACCCATCCACAAGCTAGAACAAGCTGCACAGGTAAAGTGAATCCAAGAAATAGCAGCCGAGGCGTTCATTAGTCAACCGCAGCCGCTTGGAAAGCACTCTACCCGCAAGGCTGATCCGGTCCCAAATAGGCCGACAAACATTTCACGTCACTTTCAGTTGAAAATACCGCTACCACGGCGTTATCAATCTAGCAGTTCATCAACTTTTTTGGAACTATTCACCGAAGAAACATATTGACTGTCCCACTCCTCCCACCGTCCCCATTCCTCCCCACTCTCCCCTAGTAAAAAAAAAGTCCGGCTTTTTGCGGAAGGTTACTAATTTCCCCTTTTCATGCGGTTGAATCCTAGATTAGTTTTATGCCATCTTCTCAAGACCTACACACTTCAAACACCAAAAGCATCGTCTCTTCCTTGGACAACGAAATCTCGAGAGAACTACTTCTCGGAGCGCATCAATAATGCGCAAAACTTGCTATTGTCTTGATGCGACAACGAGTATAGAATAATCAAAGCCTGCGCACTAGGATTTTCGACGTCATCGCAGTGAGATCGAGCGATGACGCTGATTGGTCACGAGAGTTACGTCAGCATTCGCTGGGACCTCGTGGCCAATCAACGCGTCGAAGGACGCTCGGCACCGGGCTCGGGCCCAATTGCCGAGTTGGCGCCTTCCGACTGTGGTGACGTTCTATCAAGGAAGTGGAGGATGTACGCAGGCCTCGATTATTCAAGGTGGTGTTGGTTCAGATGGCTGCCAGTGGTGAATTGTTCGGTCAAGTTTGGGTGTAATCGAGCCGGCAATCTGTGTGTTGAACATACTTGAGTCCTTATGATTTTACGTAACCCCATTGGGCCGGCCTAATAATTCAGAGAAATGGAAACATGGTGACCCATATATTTGGAACATCGTCTGTGCATCTGTAAATGAAACATATAGACGCGTTACCGGACATGTTGTCTATAATCGCTTCCAGGAAGCGGCTGAAGATTGCGCACACTATGGAGCCATCTTGACGTGTATATGTGTCATATATAGACCTCAGACGTAAATTTTGTGTTACAGCGCGTTTATGTGGATCAAGAGAAACTATCAATTCTGCCGTACAACTATAGCTGCAGTATGTCCGCGGACTATACATGTTTAAATTTGGAAATTTACCTGGTGGGGACTATCTACAGGTGAAGATTATACAAGGATTTGTTTTCTTCTAGATCGTTCACCGTGATATGACGCGAAGGAATTTTATGAATAACTGAGTACATGTTAGTATTGATTTATGTACGATACTTCTTGTTAGCTAATACAGCAGACGTAGGTGTGTGTGTGTGTGTACGTGCGTGCGTGTGTGTGTTTGTTTGTTTCGCGGGGGGGGGGGGGGGGGGGTGTATGTTTATACAGCCTTAACTTAGTTTGCCTCAACGGGCGACTTGTCTTTCAGCTGTAGATGAGAAATTTAGCCATTGCAGTACAGCCGCTGGCCTGGGGTCTTCAACGGGCACCACGCAGTAGTGATAAACGACCGCACGCCCTTACAATGCTCATCCAGATCGAAACGGGCAGGGGTGGGGATTGAGTCCAGGACCCCCGGGTTCTGCAGCGCGAGCTTTCGGTCCACGTGCTTCGAGCTGGTGTGCGCTAGCCCACTCGGCCACCGATCCCCCCCCCCTCTCCTCCCCCTACAGCAGACGTTTGTCAAGGTGTGTTGTCCATGAGCATTTTATGCATTTTGTGCATTTTATTTTTGACCCCAATTTTGCCCTTGCGGACTACAGTACGGACAATGCGGTAGATCTGCATCCGACCAATAAACATTAGCCTAAAATTGACATTGAATGACACTTCTCAGGTAATAAATTTGTCAAGGGGATTTCGATTATGAACCGATCAGTACAGATTACACAAGTTTAAATTAGTTTCGGCCAGAGCTAAAATATTATAGATGTGCCCCCGTCTGCTACATCATCTGCGACATCGTCTGCTCCATCGCCTGCTTCAGTGGTTTGTGTAGCAGATAATGAAACAGATGCTCACGCCGAGTGTCTGTTGCTATAGCATACGATGAAGTTAGACGTTCACGTGGAGCGTCAAATGCATGAGTGAAAATGCCTTACTGCTGTGCGAAGGGCTGCAAAGCCCTTCGCTGGACGCTGGCACTGGACGCCATTTTCGAGGGCGCTGTTTATACTCCGGGTCGCTGCTTTGAAGCGTTCTTCCGCAGAACGAGCGCGCGCGCTAGAAATGCTCGTCTCAAAGCAAGGAGCGCGTGCTAGCTCGCGCTTGTGGCCGAGGGAGTGTTCGCGTGCGCGTTGCAAATGAACTGGAAGCTCGCAATCAGCTCGCGCTCAGCAGTCACGCACACAGCTGTGTGAATGCGACGTAGTTGCGACGCGGCCCATACTCTCGTCAAGCTTCAGCCTGTTTGCCGCTTGGGGCGGGTCGGGGATCTACTCCCAGCCGGCGAACACACTAAAAGAAGGTGCTAGCGGAGCAGCGTCCTAGAGATATTTTGCAACACCTTGGGGTTCACGCCCTAGATCCAACATTGTTCACATTCCGTTCAATTGTTTTGTATTTGGGCATTTTACGCTCAATGTCGGAACTTGAATTCTATTTTCAATTCCAAGGACAGGCGCTTGAAGCATGAGCGAGACCTCTATTTGTGACTTTGTTTGGCTGCTCCACCGCCTTATAATGCTCAACAACTAAAAGATATAATTTCGCCGCTGATCGCCTCAGCAATTTAATTAGTATTAGGGCTAGGTTGCTTTTTTTTTTTTATCGTCAATATCCCAGATAAAACCAATAATATTTTTAGGCTCATGAATGTATCTTTTAGTAAAACATTTCTATGTTAGTAGTAATTGTTCGGCGTAGTTGCAAAAACGCCTTCGCCAAAGCTGTTTAAAGGGATACTACAACGAAATTTCGGCGCTCATTTTTTTTGGTCTATATGTGTTCAAAGTGCAGCATCACATCGAACATACCAATATCTTGTTAAAAAAGTCTCGAAAAGGAATTTTAAAACGAATTAAACGATTAGCAAAGAGCACCTGGTGGATGTCGCTAACGCCTCGCTTGTAATGCCCGTCTAGGAACCTTGACAGCTAGTGACGGTGAGTGTCTCGCCTCCGGCCACGACGAGAGAAGAGGGGAAGGAGGAACTCCCCTCTTCCCGAGAATGCCTTTTGTGTGTCGCAGAAGTCGCTATTGTCCCCCTACAAGATTATAGAAGATTAACCCGTCACTCAAAATTCGTACAAAAGCAGCCGCTTCGGTGGCAGGAACGACTAGGCCATCCTCTCGACGTCAGCCTCGCCGTAGCTTTGCTCGTCCCGAGACGACCTACGTCACGACTGCGTTGGATGTCACGTGGTTTTCGCTGGGCCTTCTCCAAGCGCTTGCCAGAGTGGGCCGTTTATAACGAAAAATACAGCCACCAGGCTCAAAATACAAACGTGCGATTGTCGTTTACGGATATTGTGGATCATATTCAACCTATTTTTAAACACGACGGGAATATTTTAAATTTCGTTGAAGCGTCCCTTTAAGTGAGTAGGTTTGTCGCTTCGCCGCACTGCAGCGCCTCATCGTTTTCCACACCATTTTTACTGTTTCATGCAACAGCACCCTACAGTCCTACACCAGGCACGTAGCCAGGATTTTGTTTCGGGGGGGGGGGGGGGGGGGGGCGCCCATGACAAAATGCTGTATGAGGGGGAGGGGGGAGAGGAGGTCCCAGCAAAATGGAAGATTTCGGGGGGGGGGGGGGGGGGGGCGGGCCCCATGGGCCTCCCCCCTGGATACGTGCCTGCCCTACACTACAGTTACAAAGGGTGCGTTACGCGAAGTAAAGGTGTTGAAAGGGTGTATCGTTGACACGGTTTAAATGGTGTTTCGTTTACACCCTTAGGGGTGTTACAGGTACACACCAAGGGTGTAATCATTTACGCCTTTAGGGGTTGTAAATGTTAGTGCGTAATTGGGGGTCTATTGTAGCACTCTTCCTTCTGTCAAGTAATTTTACTTCGATTCTGTTCAGTGATTAGTCCGTTTGTACAGTACTTCGTTTCTCAAACCGAATTTATCTGCTTTGACAGACCACAATACAGCATAAAGACGACCTTAATTTTCGAGTTCGACATACATTTATTTGTTATTATGGATGGGCCATTGATCGATTAACCGACCGATTAATCTATTAATGCTTTAATCGCGTTTAATTTTTTAACGGGTTAATCGGTAACATTTTGACGAACCAAAAGAAAGTAAAAATTACAGTTTCATGACGCAGAAATTGACGAGTACACCTGAATGAAGGGCAAACTTAAGGACAAATTTTAGCCTAAAGTAAACTGTAGGGACAAGATTTGTAACTCCTGAGAAGTGCAGAAGGTTACACGTGTCCCGGTTTCTTCAACGCGCCGCTCGAGTGTCCGTTTAACGCAGCAGAGACTATTGGGAACAATCAAAGGACTTCGCTCTTGCTGGAGAATATCAAAGAACCTGTTCGCTTTATGCAGCTGAAGTAATAATCTGTGAGTCTGAGTGTCTTTGAACTGTTCTTAACTACACGTAGAGGTGGATTCATAACCGTAATTATACTTGCGCCGTTTTTCACATATTTAGCAAAAGCAAAAATAAAAATACATATTATGCATGGAAATGAGCTAAAACGAATAATCACTTAATCACTCAATCGAATAAGTGGCTGCAATTAGTCGGGTTTACACTTTAAATCGACGCCTAGCATTATTTATTGTCGTATTGATTTCTCAATGCTACGAGTAAATACAAATTAAACAGTCAGAGAATTGTCCTACCATGTAATAACTATAGGTTACTAGGGAAACATTGGCCTAATTAAAACTGTGTATTTTATGAAGTTTTAAGTCTTTTGGGGTATGAAGTCGTCCACTGGGAAAGAAGATATACTCTGTTGATAGGCATACAACCTTCATGAGGTTGAGTTATGATAGCTGTCAAAAAGATGAAGGCATGTTTTGGGTGTCTGCAAGGCAAAGAGAAAAGCATTTTTTCTCAAATGAGAAAGCACTTTCGCCCAAGAAAATGCTCGCTCTTGAGAGAAAGGACATTTCTAATAAAATTGTCATGTATCATTCGTCTCTCAGCAAAAAGCTCAGTACCTGACTTTTTTTTTTTTTTTTGCGAACTAGTCTTACTTTTAAACGAAACAAACAAAGAAAAAAATATGAAGTAGATGAATCTTAATTTGTAATTTTTATAGCAAATGGACATTTTATGTACGAATGCGCAATTAGATTCATATGAGCTGCCATAAAAAATTGAATATCTTTAACATATACTGAAAACTTATGAATGTAGTTTTACAGGCGATCACGCGTAATTATGTTAAAAAAGTGATGTGACAGACCTTCTAAATGGAATTTAAAATGTAAGCATGATGCAAAATGCTTTGAATGACACAGTTATAAAATAAACCACCAGAGTTCTACTTAAATAAAAACAGAAAGAATAAACATAGGGATGGGCGGAACAGCACGAAAGAGGTGCTGTTCCGTCCGTCCCTATGCTTATTCTTTCTGGTTTTATTTAACTTCACCAACGCGCTCACGTCGAACTAAGTTCTACTTGCTCATACAACGAATGTATGGTGCTTATTCGAACAATATAATGTCATACATAAACATAAAGTTAACCTATACACATTTTTTCGAAGTTACATGAAAAGAGAATACAATAATCGCCTTTCGCTCGACATCGATATTTCGATCGAGTGCAAGGTCTACCTTCTTCACTGTTTCACAAAATCAATAGGAAAAAAAAAAAGAAAGCTACGAACCTGCGTCTATGTCCGCGTTTAGAATGCTCGCCCAGAGATGGCGCCACGCTCCCCACGCGTGACGTAGCGCAACGTAGATATGACGTCAGGGCGTGGGCGGAGCCGACGCCGACCAACTTTCGTTTATTCCCTTTATGGGTATGTGCCGGTCGGGGCGGGGAATCGCCTCCGCGCATGCGCGCGCCTCTCCCCACGGCTGCCGCCTGCATGGCTGCGCTCCAGGAAACGCAGACGGAGGAACGCCGAGACACCGCACGCCGAGACCGCATCCGCAGGCACGACTGTACGACGTCCCACCAAAAGCCAGATGACTCCGAACCGACCCTAGCGTCGCATTTACGACCGATTCCGACCGTGCACACGAACTCTGAGCGACGCTGGTGCCGTCTGCTAGCTCAAAACTTGTCGTCTGCAAACACCTGTTGACGGCGACGAGTCCGCGCTTTTGCGGGACGGCGCGGGGTGGCTTGGAGAAATATCGAGCTGTGCGGAAAAGCCGACAGTCTTCTCTGCGCGCTCCTCGAAGAAGGCTCTCTCGACAACAAGAAAATCGGCAGCCTGTGAGTGTTTTTTTTTTTCTTTGCTGGATACGGGACAAGTTACGAGTCGCCAAACACTTCCAGAGTCAAAGAGTTTGGACAGTGCCACGTCTGGAGCACGTCGTTTGCAGGTAAGTTCCCTTTACGTGCCAATCTATCGTCATATTTCTCCAACTCTGCGGGACGCGAGGGGCTTGGATAATCGAATTACGACTGCTCAATGCTGTCCTGGCAAGGACAACAAAAAAGCGAATATCCTGGAATGCGAGAGAGATCAACCACGGCCACGCCTTGTGTACCTTTAGTGACTATGGTGAACCAAGGAGTAAAGTTTACATGAACTGCGCTACGAGGCACTACCAATAAATGACACTGGGACTAAAAAGAGAGCACGACATGCACTAGTTAGAGCCTACTTCCGTAGGCGTATCGTCTTCCTAGTCCCAGTGTCGCTTATTGATACTCCTTTACAGCCAAGTTCATTCAAAGTGTGAGAAACAACCAACTAGCCCTACCTCAAGAACTGTTGGTCAAGAACCGGAGCTCATAATAAACTAACATTTTTTTAGCATATAAAAAAAAAAACACACACGAAATATTATTACTGCTATATTTTCGTCTGGAAACAAATAATACGAATGAACACGAAGGCGCAAAAATCGTTAAGGTTTTGTCAGGCCTTTAATTTGTGAGCTTGATAATCATTATGACGTATAAGTATATGAGACGCAGATAAAGTGATTTTATCGCAGTATGACGTATTCATTAAAAAAAAAAAAAAACTTTTTATCGCAGCTTTTGAGGGAGTTGGAATTTCCGCTGGCTGCGACATGATAATTTTAAAGTGCGGTTCAGATCTCTGAGACAACAGTATAGGCGTGATGATGCTGACATGATGATGCTGATGCTGACAAACGATGATGTAATATGCTGACATAGCAGGCAGGTGAGAGAAATCTGCTCTATAAAATTCTGTAAAACACATTGATAACATAAAAAAAAGACACAATTTTGTGAGCGAATATTTACTTTTTTTTTAAGGAGTACTATACTGTATTTCACAGGTACGGTATAGTTGCAATGACAAACTAAAAGTTAGCGACTGAAGATGTTCAGACGTTTCAAGCACATGAAACTGTTCAGAGTTGTATTCCATAGATTCACTAATTCCCACTGTCACGGTGGTCAAGTTTAGAGCCAAAGTCACAATGTCGAAACTCCCGCTGAGGATCTTTTTCTCACTCTCAAGTTCTCAACGATTGGAACCTCATGTTTTGGTCGCATTACATGTCGACTCTTCATAATTGAACTGCGCTTTACAATCAAACTTATTTTCAACATAACGAACGATATATACATATAATCGCAACGAAACAGTCTTGGGTTGAAAAGAAAAGCAATAAGAACAAACATAATTTAGATCAACATTGTAATGCGAGGTTTGGTCCGAATACCTGACAGTATAATTCTGTAAAAGGAGCTGAAATTATATATATATAAAAGATTATCCGCCCATTTAATTTGGTACGCTATCTAAACATTTGGGACGGGCCCGAACGACATGGCGCAATCATCTTGCAATGGGCAGAACATTGCTCTACATTTCGAAAATCGCAGAACGCTTCGTCCTAAAAATTACCCACGCCTTCGAGCTATAAATAGTCAAATCAGCTACTGGTATAGGAACATACGAGCGAATAAACAAATCACTGAAACACACGCACATAAGCAAAAAAAAATAGAGAAAAAAAGAAGAGAACACATATTAAATCTTGTACGTTTCACATACGAGGAGCGAATAAACAAGTCACTGAAACACACGCACAAAAAAAAAAAAGAAGAGAACACACAATAAAGCTTGTAAGTTTCGGACGAGAGCGTTTATATCTCGAACCGAGAACGGTTCACCTTACAACTATACTTTATGTTTCGTGATCTCCGACCACTATTTTCACGAGCGTATTTTTGTACCAGGCAGCTTCAGCGCGAAATTGCAGAAAAAAAAAAGGCTTATTACTTTATTTTTTTCGCGGTCGTTTTTGGATTTGTTAAACTCGAATATTTGGGTGAGTGCCTTGTATGTAAAAAAAAAAAAAAATAGATAAATGAAACCTGAATACCGTTTTTTCTTTTTTTTTTGTAGTATGGGGAGGAAAAAGAAGGAGCAATACAGAAAGTGGGATCTTTGACACAGACCACATTCATCCAGCGGACTCGAAGAAGTATATGGACCGTGCACGAAGTTTCCCAAGATGTTGCTAAAGTTAACCCCGCGCCGCTAACATACTTACTTGTACGCTGTGTACAGGTTCGCACGTACTACGCTTTCGGAAAACGTGCAAAATTCTTTCCTTGTTTTTTTTTTTTTTTTCCTTTTTTTATATTCCATCAGCGTTTTGGGCTATATATAAGGGGAAAAAATACAACGAAATCATAAACGTATATACCCTTCACTTTAATTGTCTCGTTTAGCGTGGGTGTGTGCCTTTAGAGATTTCTTTCTTTTTTTTTTTTTTTTTTCTCTTCCATTTTCATACCGTGAGCATTTATGGCACGCGTGCCAGCAAGGTCGGAGACGAGGGAGGTCGTGAAAAGCGCCAAATTTCGTGTTTCGCGGGCCTCCGAAATTTTTTTTTTTTTTTGCGACTTTGTTTTTTGTTATTGTGAGTTTGAGTTGGGTCTTTTGTCTAAACAACAGCGAAGATTGGGAGCACCCGCTGTTGGGGTAAAACGAAAAAGGCGAATAATGACGCCTTAAAAAAAAAAAAAAAACATTTTGGACAAAGATTGAACTTGAAACCGAGTGTGTTATGCTACATCGACCGAGCTAAGCAGAGCAGGTGCTTGGGGGGAAAGCTAACGGTTTTTTTTTTTTTATGAGATCACAAGTTTACACCCCCCATAGCTTTATTATGCTGAGGAAGAGCGGGGGGGGGGGGGGGGGGGGGGGAGGGGGGAGGGCTACCCTACAGATAAAGTGCGTGGTTGCGCTATAACTCTGCGCACATAAGCCCCACTGCCATCGCATGACCACCTTTCTGGGGCATTCCGTCGAATAAAAAAAAAAATGTTTTCGAGGAGATATCAATATTCTACTTGATTTACGTTCTATCTGATACCCGGGCAATTACGATCCTCGGGAACATTACTATATTTTGTCAAGAAAAAGAGAAATTGACAATTTTGTGAATGTAACACATAAAATTCAATGCAAAAAAAAAA
Source organism: Ixodes persulcatus (assembly GCA_013358835.2). Classification (NCBI taxonomy): domain Eukaryota; kingdom Metazoa; phylum Arthropoda; class Arachnida; order Ixodida; family Ixodidae; genus Ixodes; species Ixodes persulcatus. The sequence continues at coordinate 121,104 of JABSTQ010010397.1, forward strand.
AATAGAGCAGCGGAATGAAGACAATATGCGTCCAAATGCTTAATTGCCGCTTCTTTAAATTTAATGACTGTCATCTAATACATTCCCGGGGTACACTGCGATGTTCGCTGTCGGTCGGTGGAAATTCTCGTATGATTGCACGAGTGCGCCATAAAACCCCAATCATCATCATCATATTAGTGCACGCGCCGAGGCGTTGATGGTCTAAGAAAGTTAGGGATGCACGCAGACATCATGGGGAACACAGACACTTTTATTTATATGTTTTACTTATTTAATCGAGGTACCCCTCAACGCCCAAAGGCATTACAAAAAAAAAAAAGGAAGGGTTGTACATAGTCAAAACCAATATACACACACATAAAATAATGTTTACGCAAAGGATAGAACACGATCTAAAAACATGTACGACAAAAAAAAAAGAATCGTAACATACAATGTTACAAACAACAACAACAGTACGTTCATCATTACTCGAGCAACTTGACGCGTACGGTATAGCTCGACACATTTCGTGTCCCGTGGTCTTTGTCGGCATGGCCGAGCCATATACGTATACTCTGCTTCGACACTCCGATGGATCCAGCGGCACCCCCAAAGTGTATCGTATGTTGCGTCAGCTGGTGTAATATAGCAGCTCGTCTAGCGCCGAGCTCGTCGTGCAGCCACCACCGGCCAAACCAATCACGAACGGTCAATGCGGCGATATCCGTCGCTTTTGTTTCTTTTTTTTTTTTTTTTTTCCCGTACGTGGTTGGCTGAGCAGACGAGCGTCGTCGTGACGGTGCTCTGCGGTGGCACTGCTGTCGGTAGTGCGCATGCGCATATGCTTCACTCCTCCTTAATTTGGTTTCTGCTACGCGTAGTGCCCACACCTGGTAGGGGCAAAGCGGGCTTGTTTGGAAACACCGTGTTGGTGTATATATCGTCGGCTGCGGTATACAGCGTTTTTTTGGTTTTTTTTTTAACTTTTTTCGACAGACTGCACCACCATGTCCGCGAACTTCTGAAAAGGTCGTAGTTTAGCAATAAATATTCATGTGGGAACTTGGTAGATGGGACCCTTTGACTACAAAAGAAAAGGTAAAACAAACAACAACAACAGAAAAAGTAAAAAAAAAAAAGTAACGTTTCATCAGCGAGCCTACGTGAGCTAATCTCGTAGGGAGGGGGGGGGGGGGGGGGGGGGGCAGAAAGCCGCATCTTGCCAAAAATAATACCCCTCGGGTTTTTATCCTCAGCAGCGGCCGAGGAATTAGATTATCATAAGTAATGCGTTCCGACGAGGTCTCGATGGAGAAAGGCACGCGAAAGCTCATTGACTATGCGCGTATTTAAACTTCCAACCGCCCGCGTAAATTTAGATAGCCTCTGAAATGATGGATTTTAGAGTCCCAGTAGGGGGGTGCAGGGCACAATGCCGGCCACCGCGTTCTTAATCCGTTCTTTGAGAGTTGGACGGAAAGCGTGCGAACTCGCTCGCTCGGTCAATCAATTATTCGGACTTGCGTCGAGTGGACGTGCCCTTGACGCGTTCAGACAAGTGTGGAGAGTGCTGTCATGGCGGTGATAGAACAACGACCGAGACTGATTCAGCAAGCGGGACCTCTGACGTATGTCTCTTATGCCCCTTAACTGAAAGAGCTGGCTAGAAAAAAAGAATTCGATCGACCCTTTTCGAAACCCCACCAAGCGACACTGGCGGTCGCCATTTTTTGGCTAGACCAGGTGGCGCTAGCTACCACCCGTTATTGAGGGTTCAGGCCGTTAGCATCCATCCATGTGGTATTGAAGTGCACGGGGCTGCCCTCCCGGAGGAGGCGACGGATTTGGCCGGGGCGCTAGAATTTTCAGACGAGAATGGACGATAGCTAGGGGCATTACAATGACAAAGAGGAGATTAGGAGATTGGTGAAATTATCTAGGGGGAATTGAACGACGTACAACTAACTAGCACAGCTGGGGACGGGCGGGAGAGGGGAAAATTGGGACTCTCTCCCGCGCGGCTCCCGCCCAAAGTCTCAACCCTCTCTCCCAGTGGGCCCGGTGTCGGGGTAACGCGGACCAGGATTCGTCAGAGGAAAATTGGCGACTCCTTCGCCGGGGGGAAGAGGCGGCCGGTGATGTTTTTAGTTGTTTTACCCGAGCCCCCAAATGTCACCCTGGCGATGTCCGACACTGTGCCAAGGGAGGAATCATACTTTTTGTTTCTTGGTTTCCAGGCTAGATGGCGCAAGCTACGGTCCGTTATAAAAGGTACCGCCGCTAGCATCCATCCATCCACCCATCCATTAAGCACGAGGCATGTGATTTGATCGGAGACCCTGCTGAACTCTGACGCAGCACTTTGATACAACCTGAGCTATAGTTCACGCCGAACGCTGATGCAGTCCTCGGGTCATATACGTGATCATTGTAGGCACCCAAACAATGGCGGACTCGGATAATTTTCGCAGGACCTACTAGATAGCGCACACTTTTTTAAACAGGCCTGCTGGATAAACCGGTGTTGGGTTTCTAGTTACACTCATTTAAAGGAACACGAAACCCCCAAATAACTTCTAATTTTTAAATTATAATTATGAATGCTCGAAGTGCCTGAATAAGAACACATATGTCACAAAACTAACGTATCCCCCCCCCCCCCCCCCCCCCCAAAAAAAAAATAAATAAATAAATCAATAAATAAAAAATGAATAACTAAAAATTTAAGAGCGATTACGAAAAATGTTTCTATTTCATGGTCGATGTCTCAAACTCGACGCAGCATGTTTCAAAATAGCTCCCAAGAAAAAAAAAAAAAAAAAAGAAATTGTTTTTTTATTTTAAAATATTGCTTTAGGATGTCCAATATAAAACTTCTTTGCTGGATTCAATATCAACTTTATAACTGTTTGAAGTCTCAGAAGGTAAAGGAACAAGTTCAACTTGCAGTGCTTGTTAAAAGATGTCATTCCTACCTGCACTAAGACGACATTGAGAGCTGAAAACTTCAAGAATGACTATGCGACCCAAAAAGACAAAACGTGCAAAAAAAATTGACGTTGTCTGTTTACTTTTAGTTGAGGGGTTGTAAAATTAGTTCTTTCTTTTATCATATCGATTCTTGTATAGTTCCACGAGCACTGAGGCCTTTAGAAATCTTTAGTTCTCAATTCCACATAGGGTACGCACTGAAAGCGCACCCGTTCATTATAACAAATATATTCTTTAAAAAAAAATGGCTGTCAGTGACAATTACGAGGAGAGAAATTCAGCGCGGGTGGTTCTCTCTGCCGCTAAACTCAAAATGTCTGTTCGGAATTTATGTCGCACTCGTGGCCCTGCCACAGAAACACATTTTTTGCGTCGAGCGCATACTTTCCTGTTTCCCCGTATTGTTTTGACCACACGCCGTCAGGACCGAGCGACCAATGAGGGGAGAGAACGCCCCAGGTACGTCACTTTCCGGGGCCTTCCTCCTTTCCCCAAGCGCACCGAAATCGACTTGAGAGAGACCCACATGTTGACATAGGGACAGGAAACTTGGCAAGAGGATATTTTCTTAGTTTTCTGTTGATTTTTTGTCGTTGCTTCTTTTTTCTTTTTCTTACCTGCTCAGCGGGCTCGCCCACTCGCTCGCGTTCTCGTGGGATTGGCAGATGAGACAGGAACGTAGGATTAAGCAAAAGAAGAAAAAGAAACCAGATTTCAGTGTGCGGATTAATTTACGTAAACGTTTACCGACGGGATAACCCTACTGCTGAGGCTGCATGTTTCGCTTTCAACACGAATGAATGTGGGCCCATGTATTTCACTTAACTATTGGGGAGGGGGACGTGGGAGGGGAAGTTAGCTTTTGGGGGGACATGATGTAAGAAGCAGCTGTTTGAGATGCAAGTTCGCAAACTCATTTCATAATGAGGAGTCAGTGCATTTCCCATTAACGTTTTATTCGGTGTGTCACTCTCGTTAAATTATACTTGAGCTTCCCAATGTAAACATATTCTCAAAATACCGAAGCTTTATTATTTCCCGCACGCTATACATTACTTATAAATTTAAAATAGCTTTTGTTTGAACGGCAAATGAAAGGGATGCCAGAACTAACATTCAAATTTTCCCGCGCTCTGCAAGGGGGTAACGTCACATGTCGTATAACGTGCAAGCCGAGCAGGATGCAAAAAAAAAAAAAAAAATAATAATAAAATAAAAAAAACCCAGTATTTTACTTAAGTTTTTTTTTTTCTTTTACGTTTTTTTGTGGAGTGAGCTTAGCCAGCCTTCATTTGACACCATCAACATTTTATGAGACCCGTTCGCAATACTGCACACGTTACTAAAAAAAAAAAATAGTAGTTGATTACAATTACGATTAGTCTCGGCTAAGAGGTATTCAATTAGATTACTCGATGCCTCGAGACGAAAGGTAATTGGCCGTTACTTCAAAAAGTAATGGTTAGTTCTCCGATTACTTCAGACTTTCAAAACGACAGTTTTCAAGTTGGTTTGAAATCCGTTCCAAGAGGGATGAAACGAACACAAAGGGAGACGCACATTTGCATGCCCATTTTACGTCAACTTCACTCGATAACGATCTCGACTCCAAAGTGTAGCGTATATATATATCTTACTAGAATCGTCCCCCGCGTTTACGCTGGTGTCATATCATTGTAGCGCGTATCTTTGTATGCATACCTTTGTAGGTTGTAGCTTACGGTGTATCTTTATCCTTGCGCTTACACTAGTAGCATATATCTTAGTATACCGGAACGAGGAAAACAATTAACGTAATGGAGGTAGAGGACCGCGAGTCATGGCACTCAGCAAGGTAACCTTAAAGGAGCTGTGCAACGATATTCAATTGGAATGTTTTTCACTTTACACGAGCTTACTGGCACTAGTGGGACTCAAGGATACTCGCATGCAATGCCACTGGCCAAGAAACCCCTTTGTTGCGGTGTAATTTCAAGGACAAAAGCGATCATTTTCATTCAATCTCTCCCTTGCAAAATTCGATGACGTAACGCGGGGATCGCAGTACACCCGTATGACGATATTTGAATGCGGTTCATAGATTGGACCCGAGCATTGCGTGGGCACTCGATTTAGGCTCGTGATAATTGATAGCTCGAGAAGCATTCGAGTAGTGGCCCGTGTCCAATCGCTGCAACGACGACAATAGCCGAGCCATAACAATGTCTGGAACTCAGCGCGTGTCCTGTGCTTTGCCAACCCCAGCGCGTGGCTATGATCAACATTGGCGGCATATAATCGGCTCCAGATCACGTGGCCGCTTGTTCTGGCTGCGAGTTGAGGGCGTGAACGCTGCTCGTTGTTTTTTAATTTTTTTCTGGGACTTCTAATGCGTCGGGTGAAAAACGAAGGCGTGTTTCATAGGTCATTAACGTCAGGGATCCGTTCTAAGCGGTATTTGCGCAAAGTAAAAAAATTGTTGCATAGCCCCTTTAATGTTGCGCGACTATATACATAGAGACGTCCCGCGAGCTCGCTCTCAAAATTAGTGAGCAGGCGCAATTGCAAGCTCACTACAAACTCGAGCCATATATCGTGGCAGTCGCTTACTTTAATTACCGCGTCGCAGATCCGGTCTTACGATGCACGACCCTACATAGTTCGCTGTGAACCGTACACGCGCGTTTGTTTGATACTAATTGGAGCCACCTATCATCGTTAGCGTCCATACTGGCATTGCATATATACATGCACCCATTAGAGCCACCCGCCCAGATTCTGCCCATTTGTTTCGACGTATACAAACAGACTTCTTTTTCTTGGTAACGATCCGAGGTGCGCTATACGTATAAGTATACTAATGCGCGGTATAACGCCGCCGATACGTCGTACAAAGGACAGCCTGCAAACAGTGTTTCGGGGCGTGCTTCTTTCATGTATACGGACGGTCCTTTCACATTGATCTTACAAAAACCTGTCTGCAGACGCGTTGGAAGCGGACATATGTGTGAAGCACATATGTCTTTTTAGACTTAGGCTAGGTGGCGCAAGTTACCGCCCGTTACGAAGGGTATAGCCATTAACATCCATCCATCCATCCAAAGCTAGACGCGTGTCCGCAGATACTTCTCTCATCACTGAATGTTTACTGAATGTTTAATTGAGAGCTAAAAGAAAAGAAATAAACCTATCACTCTCAACCTACACCGCCAAACGGCATAACAGGTTTAAACCAATCAAAATAAATGAATAGGGTCAAATGACCATCTTCTCTCATCACTGTCAGCAGCCAACGCCGTGTGTTTTGTATGAGGAATCATAGCTTCCTTTATAGACCTTTCCAATGTTTACAAAATCCCAGTCCAGCGTGCGATCTTCACAGCCCAGCACGTGCGTGTTCGTCGCTTCGGAAAGCGAGGAAAGCACGCGCCATACGCACGAACACTCAAGATGGCACCGGCCACACGCTCTTTTTTGGAAAGGTCTATACTGACAAAGCCTGGCAGATCGCCACGAGAAGCGGCCACCGAAAAGGAAGAGGTGTAGCGGCAGACAACGAATGAGAGGAGAGCCACGTGACTTGCGCCCCGCTGCGGCGAGAAGCCGAAACACACTTCTCCCGTGCGAACAAGTGTGTTTCGGGTCTTCGCCGCTGCAAAAGCTGTGCGCTGACGTCCAGGTTCCCCGAGAAATGGCTCTTTGATGCTCTGTGCTACCTGGTCCTCGCGCTCCAAATCTGCGACCGGGCACAATGGCTCCATTGTCGAACTGACAGGCTTTATGGACGTATACGAGAAGTGTAACTCGAGGTTTCTCCGATTAGTCCTCGCGTCTTTTGTGCTTTGTAATCGTGCATCGGCTGTCCACGAGTGCACAAAATGACCCACTAAACAGATGCATACGTCTATTTCGCGTTGTTTATTCAGATTTACTTATGAAGAGGGTGGTGTGAGTCGCCGTCTTGCTTTCTGAATGCTCTATTATACCTACGCCTACCTCTTTTTTTTGTTTGTTTTTGTTTCACGATAACCGAGGGCTCTTACACCTAGATGCCGAAATAAATCGCGCAACCTTGTAGAAGAAAGAAAAAAAAGAAGAACATTAAAATAAGCCCACGCACGGGAAGGAACGAATGATATATGGGGCGCGGGGGAAAAAAGAAGAAAATATAATATTGAAAGGATATATCCCCTCCCCGTCGGCAGGTGTTTCGTGACGAGTCTCCATTATTTTAGGTCCGCCAGTTTCGTAACTCGAATCTCCTTGTATATCTTTTTGGCCGTTAATGTGCTTCCTCAATGTCCCATTTCTTTTTAAAATATTTATCGGCAAGCCGCTGGCACAGCCGGAGGTTGGCATTAATGGCGAACAGGCCTAGGCGTCGTGATGACCTTGCTCTTGAACCTGCTCAGACGAGAATGGAGGGGGGGGGGGGGGGGGGGGGGGGCACTCCGCCATTTAATTTTCAACCTCCCTCTCACTTTTTCCTCTCCCTCCCGCCTTCACTTATGCTCTCCGCGCTTTCTTTGTTCTTTCCTTATCTCTCACATCTTTCTTGGTACTCCTGTAACTTCCGTTGGCTCGCGGGGTGGAGTAGCAGGAGGCATTCGAGTTGGTGAAAGTGCACGATCTTCGTTTTGTTTCTTGGCTGTACGCGTGTCGCGTGCGTTTGTTAAGAGCTTACTTACAAACCGTCTGCCCCCCTCTTCCCCCAAGTTGGAAGCTTTCGGCGAGGCGTGGAGTGATTCAAGATTGTGTCAGAACTAGTGGCTTTCGCTTTTTTCCGCGCCACCGCGCCTGTTTATAGATGGAGCTCACGATGTCGCCTTTCACTTGCGCTCCCCTGTCAAGGTCGTCCCATATAGACCTACGCGTGACCATGAAGGCAGTACGTTCCCGAGTAGACGGGTTATTCAGGGTGCCGCTTGCCACTCTTGCACTATATATACACTACGTCCGAATGTTCTAGGCAACCCTCTCTGTGTGTGGTACCTACACCGGAGTGTCCTCGGAGACTTGCGTTCCGTAGCGTCTGCTGAAACCATGTATTTATGTATTCGAAACGACCCCAGAGCGCTCGCGAGGGCGTTATAGCGGGGGAGGGACAAGTGCAAAAATCAACCTGATGCCAAGAACACACATTTTTCTTCTTTTAAACAATCAGAAACTTCTCGAGGTGGGTCGCGTTTGTGAGCATACAGCTGACATTTGTTGGATAATTAATTTATAAAACTTCTCTTCGTTACTGCGACGATGGTTGACATCGTCTCGAACGAGGTGCCTCGTCACGTCACAGTGTCGCGTGATGTCATGGCGTCACCTGATGTCACGGTGTCACATGCGCACCGTCCGCCAAATTTAAATACGGGAGTTACGAGCAGCATTGTGCAACGTGTCAGCTGCTGCCGCAGTTCATTTGCATGACACTGCAAGGAACCGGGATTCCTTTTTTTTTAAATATTATTACTTGGTATTGAGAATATTCCAATAACCATTCTGACAGCCTGAGGGCAGTCACCGAGACGGGAGAAGAATGTACTGCGTGCATATCCTTTCGCGTTTCGTGGAACCACGGTGCCTCCGACTCCTTTAAATGATAATCGGACGCGCGGTCTACCATTACGAAAATAAAGCTTCTCTTTTTACGACTCTGTCGGCGACGGCGAGTGTTGTGAAACTGTGGAACGAGATTGTCGCTCGGGATAAGGAGAGATGTTGTTCGGGAGCAACAAAGGAAACACCAGCTACAGTTTAACGACGTCGACTCCTTCGGGGAATGCACCAAGGCCCCGTGAATAAAGGAAAGCGAAAATTCACTTTCTCTCTCTATCTCTCTCCTATCTCGCTCCCGCCCAGTCTCACAGACATAGAAATAGAATGAGAACATGAATAAAAGTTGCACACGCTCATCACTCAAATGGAGTACTCTTCTTGGCCCACATAGTATAGAGTGAACTCGAAGGGAAACTTGAAACAGAAAAAGAACCTCGAGGCTTCGAAGAGCATAATAGACCGAATGAATGGATGGGTGGACGGATGGATGAATGAATGGAGCGGATCCCTTTTAATCGGGCGGCAGCCTGCGCCACCTAGCCAGTTTGTTTTCTTCTTTTTCAAAAGTACGCGCCATTTTTTTCTTTGACAGACTCTGACAGACTCTGGCGGGCTCTAACAGAGCGAGAACGTCAGGGCGTGTCTTTTGAATGTCCCGACCTCCAGCACGCGCTCCATGCCTTCCGTTGTGCTTCTACTGCGCGCGAGACGCCGAAGCATTGTCGAAGGTATACGAAGCTTGCGCTGGAAGCGGGACGTCCAAAGCTCGTCCCTGCCGTTCTCACCCTTTCAGTGGCTACGCGGAGCGCAACTTCGTCTGCTTCTTGAGCAGGGGTTGTTGCGGTGACGTCAGAACGCCGAGCTCTGATTGGCTCCGACTGGAAGGGTAGGCAGCTAGCACTGAGTCTACCCACTATCCTTCTAATCGGAACCAATCAGAGCTCAGGCGTTCTGACGTCACTGCAACCCTTGCGCAAGAAGCAGACGAAGTTGCGCTCCGCAAGGGGACTGCTGCGCCGTTTATCCGAGTCTCGTTGTTCGGGCACGTCCACTGAGCGCTGATTGGACACGAGTAGCTGCGTCGGCGTTCGGCGAGGACTCGGCATACAATCATAAGCTTCGTGCCCAAAAAATGGCGACCACCAATGTTGCTCGATGGGATTTAAAAAAGAAAAGGTCTACTATGATGTTGTTTATAGAAACGTTGACTACCTTCGTGATATACTTCATAGTGTAATTGAGGAGTTAAAGCTCCTCTTTGAAGTTTTCAAACTCTAAGTGCACTTGGCCGTCGGACGCGGTATGTACTTTGAGGGTCACACACCTAGTTTAACTTTCGGAGCAACGAGCGCCTGCTGCGTTTTTTCCCGAGTGTCGTTTCGATTTATTCTGAGGCTCGGTTCGATGCGACAGATTCCCTTTTTAGGAAATTCCTATGGAGCAAATTGTTTATGTCAATAGTGCAGCGTTTTTGTACATTTAAATCACGTAAAGTTTTTTTTTTTTTTTTTTAAGAAAAAATAATAAGCGAATGACATCTTTGGGTAAATATAAGTTAGTATCAAACTTAAAAAAAAAAAAAAAAGCAGCGATGGACGTTTTTGAAGGAGCGAAACTCGTTTAATACTGGCCGCTAACTTATGGACCGCAATTTTAAGAGCAAGGCTGATTTAAGCAACTCTGAATCTTTAAAAGACAAGATTTGATAAAACTGCAGGAAAGGAGCTAGGAGCCCACTTTATTGTAGAGAGTCAGTAGCAAACACGAGCACCGTGGACCAAGGAAGGAGAGACGACAGCTGAATTGTGTTTCGAGAGTGACCTTGCAAGAGATAGTGTCCTTCTAGACGAATAACTCTGCATCTGAACTGATACGATACCAATACGATGATCGCAGCTCGATCGACGGTGCTATGGCCTTTGATTGCGCTCGGACGTATGCACCAACTCTTATTCCCTGACGTCACGGCACTGCGGTGGAGCAGCTGTCTGCACTGCGCATGCGCAAATGCTTCTGCTCATTCGAATCTGGTTTCTGCGCATGTGTAATGGTGTGGGCAAACGTGCGCTTCTTTGTAAACAGGGTGTTTGTGTGTAGCGAAACGAAGTACAGGGAGTTCCCGAGTAAAGACAACCGTGTTTTTCGCTCCGGGGTAAATAAACTATTCACCGCAGAAAGCTGAAAATTCCTCAGGATGTGATGCTAGCGGTTGGGATAGAACGCGAAAGTTTGGGAACATGAGGTTACCTGTATCGAAAGATAATTGAGAAAAAACGACATTTCTCTGTGAGCCGCGACGTCCACCTAAAGCCTAATATTCTCAAAACGAGAACTGACATCGTGGTGGCTTGTAGCATCTATTTCAATAAAAACAACTTGTCGGCTAAAAACAAAAAACAAAAAAAAAAACAATATATTTTTTTCTTGCTGACAAGTGTTTTCCATTGATATAGTAAGTCCCACAAGTGCCCACAATGTCGAGTTCTCTTTTGACAATATTAGGCTTAGGTGGACGTCGGCTCGTAGAGAAGTTTTACCTTCCCAAATTATCTTTTCATCCAGGTAACGTCGCTTTCTCAAACTTGCGCGTCCAATCCCAATGGCACACTCTCACGAAGTTTGAGCTCTGGACGATACATAGTTTATTTAGTCGTGCAGAAAAACACGGTACGCCTTTCTCGAAAACTCCCTGTAAACCTGAACCAATTTTTTTTTTTTTTTTTTATAGATGGCATTGATGCTACGAATAATCTTCACTTCACAAAGTTTTTTTTTTTTTTCTTTCTTTCCAGTTTCAAAAGCTTTGCGTATATCCTCCACGATTTCCATTCATGGTCCATTCACCACCGACCGCAATCTGCGGACTGGAGCGAACACAATTGAGAAACGATTTTAAGGGTACGGGGCTGGCCGCCGGTCTTTTCAGCCCTGTATAGGGGAAGCCATATACTCGCTTTCGAACCTCACGTACAATCAGCCTATATTCGGGTCCAAAACGAACTTCCTGCTGCGCCGACCGCATCGCATTTTTGGAAAGCTTTTATACCTTTTTTCATTTTTTTTTTTTGAAGCCGACATACGCATCCGCAGAAAAAAAAAAAGTCGTACGCAGAACAATATATGAATAAACGCAGACACACACGGCACAATCTGTGTGGAGTCTTCACCGACAGGTAACAGCGCAGAACGTGTGTATCAAGGAACGTCCGACGATCAACTTTGCCATTTTTTTTTTATACCAGTGAGGGTTCGATGTGTTTTTCTATAGACTGACCTACTGCGACTGTTGCAGGGGGAAACTTCGCTTTCCTTTCAACCATCTTTATTTGCTCGTCGTTCGTGGAAACGATTTCCTTCCCCGATATTCCATTTAGAGGGGCGTGAAGTCTAGTTATATTGACTCGGGGAAAGTAGTGTCTCCTTATCGAATCCGCTGTTGCTTCGTTCGAGACAGAAAAAAAAAAAGGGGGGGGGGTGGGTTACTTTGAGCCTATTTTGAGGTGCATGAAGTTTAATTTTACCCTCGATTCCGCGTGTGGCGTGTCTGAAAATCGTTAATAGGCACGACTGGAAGGAGAAATCCATGTTTCTCTGGAATCTGTAGGAAGATATTGTGGTCTATGAAAGTGGTCGATGTATAGAACTCTTGACTTAGGGAGCAGTTGGAAGTGGTCCGGCAGACATGGACCCCGATGCTGCAGTGTAGTCAGTGTGGAGAATAACAAAGCCAGTATTATTTAAATCGTGATCTAAATTGGGTTTTAAATATCACCAAAGTTACTATGATGATTTAAATCAAACCTTCCGGCGAGCGTAATTTAAAATACGTATATGTTTATTTTTACGAGGTGTCGATAAGGGCTGCCTATCATTTCATTCTTTCCACGTGCATTTATATATTGTATTAGAATCGATCAATAAACGAGCAAGAAGAATGTAAATCAGGCTGAATGGTGCCCAGCCAGATTCAAATTCGGATTTGCTCCGTAGCTTGCTCAACCTGATTTAAGTTTCCTGGCTAAAAAGCGGCGCTCTTTTGAGAAAATTGGAGCCTTTACCTCTTTTCCCACGTTCCACATTTGTTCAACAGTTACGTGCTGTTTTGCTATACAACCAAATCTGAATGTCACGGAAAGAAACAACAAAACAAAGCAGGGAAAGTATCCGAGCGTAGCGGCAGTTCTATATCCTCGCCAATATCACTTTTGTCTTACGTGATCTTGATGACTGCTTCACGGGACCATATACCACCACAACGCTCTTTAACAAAAAAAAAAAAAAGCTGTTTAAAGGTCGATTTGGAAACTTACCCCTTTCCGAACTGCGCACCACCTACTAACTGATGTGCGAATCGTTCGAGTCTGCCATTGTTTAGTTACGTACTCTACGAATGTATGGATTGGACAGCCAGAATTCGACGTGAACTCGCCTCAGCTCGCATCGAAAGCGAGTGCTGCGTCAGCCATCAGCGAGCACTCGGATCCAGTCACACGTTCCGTGGCCAATGGATGTTGGATGGATGTTAATGGATATACCCTTTGTAACGTGTGGCAGCTTGCGCCACCTAGCCCAAGTCTAAAAAGACAAACCAAGAAATGGCGGCCACCAGTGTTGCTCGATGGATTTCTTGAAAAGGGAAAAGAAAGAAGTCTCGGAGAACTTCTTTCTTTTTAATTTTTAAGTGCGGCTTCTAGACAGTGCGCGAATGTTGCCTCGATGGAGAACGCAGAGTAATGACCACCGTGGCGTCGTGTTCTCAAAGACGACGAAAATCAGCTGGGAGCTTTTGAAAGTAAAGACGGGAGCAAACATGGTCGGAAGATGTTTCCACAGAACTTCATGTCTAGAATCGAAAGTGGCTCATTATTTCTTTTGTTGATGTATTGTAGTAACTAAAATAATTTTACTAAGTAAAAAAAAAAAAATCAACTACAGTCAGCTGTCTAAACATACAGTCGACACAATTTAGTAATCAATGTTGATTTAATAGACGGTCTAGACGTTTTTGGTTTTGCGGGTATAACGGGGTGCCAGAAAAGCTAAACATTGCATTCTCTGATGGCAGGATGCGAAGGCTGGGTGCGGATTAGGAGACCACCGAGGAACTATTTTTCTAGGCGTGTTTTTCTTCGAACGAAGGTCGTCGACGAAAATAAACGGAGGCGACATGAACGAACTCCACCTTCATTCGACCGGGCATTGGATTTCCGTCACACACTGCTGCGGCGAAGATCTTTCTCTCGACGTGGAGAACCACGCTTTGACGTCGTGCGTTGGAAATGAACCCCAATTGTGTTGCGTGTAGTTTAGACAGCGGGAAGCCCCATGTGGGGCTTCCCGCTGTCTAATGTGTGTGTTGTGTCTCCGCTGTATATGAGACATTCAGCTATTGCAGTGCACCCAGTGGTTGCCGCTGACCCTGGTGAAGCCACTGGGTACCCCTGCTAGCATCAGCGGCCGGGAGTTGGGATGCCGTGACGACAGCTAGCGGCACTCACGTTCCAGCGCTCGTACTTTTTGCCGGGACGTCTAGCACACCAACCGCCAGGATCGCGACATCCGAAAGCACGACACTCCGGCGCGCCTGAATGTCCGATTTTGGTTACCACGAAAGCGAGACCGAGATCTAATTCGGCCTCTCGCCGAGCGAGCAAAGGTAGCGTTCGCAGACGGTTCGTCTGCCAACGCCGGCGAACAACGTGATTCGTCTGCTACGAAGCGCCTTTTGTAGACGAACGTAAACAAAGAAAACACCGTATGTCGTCCGCTAACTGACAGACAGAAAAAAAAGAAGCTGATCGTGTGCTGCGAACCGAGTACAGCGGCGAAGCGAGATCGGACCAAGGCAGACATTGTGACCGTCCCCTATTTCACGTTGGAAGCCATTGAAGACTTCCCGCTTCGTTTGCAAATGTCGAGTTGTTCCGCTGCCGTACACAAACTGACGTCGACCGGTGGATAAAGAATGGAGTACTAACTACAAGCACACATCGGAGGCCGCGATACCTCTCTCGTTATGTGTATGTTGCCGAATCGTTTTCACCATAATGTTGCCCGGAGGTGAACTCGCGAGCGGGTCAAAAACGTTTCGTTGGTTGATTACGCGCAAGCCGTATGGCGTCGCGTCCAATCAGGTGCCGAGAACGCTCTCGATTTCACCTTGACCAAAATCGGACCCATGTCACATCATGTATATTGCCACTTCGGAACCACCTTTGATGTACGATCGGGATAGGACGGTAAATATACCAGTCGAAGTCGCGTTCAGGCCACCGTAAAATAACTAACCCTTCTCTTCCATCCTTCCATCCTTCTGATCTTCCCCCTCTCACTTTAATAACCCTAATCCCCCCTCCGGAACAACACCGTCAAAAGAAAGGAAGCGAGGAGAGCGTAGTTCTGAATACGCGCTATCCCGGCTAACGAGGACGAGGCCTGGCATGTTCGCTAAGCGCAATTAGTTCCCCCGCCTAATGTCCTGGCTCTGGCGGCTAGACCCGGAGACTCCGGGTGCCGAGCGCATTCCACAGCAGGAACTTGGAAGCAGAGTCCGCGGCTGGTAATTCGGGACACCCACGCGCGCGCGCCACGCGAAGCGTGATGGCCGACACTCTCGGAGCCAAATTGCTTCTTTGCTCGGGCACACGAGGGCAGGGCCGTACGCGTATCTCCGCGTTACCGTGGGCGGTGGTGACAGCGCGACTTGGTCTCTGGAATGTCGGGAAGTCTTACAGGAGTATACGTGTCCCCTGACTTACGCGTGCGAAGATGCGTACCGGTGTCGCGAGGAATTGGACGTGCCGCGGTGGTCGTGGTCTTGCTTTCTTCCACGACGAGGAGGAAGCACTGCGGTTGAACCCATCTATTGGCGGGGAGGTTTAACTAGGAGCGCTTTGTCCCAGTTGTTTCCTATACGGAGCTCGGTGTTCACCCAACACGAGGCCTGTGGGCTAAATTTTTTTTTTTTCTTTTACGCTATCTTTTTGTACGCGCGAGAGACATAGACTGGACACGAGGTTTGCGTCAGGGTTCGGCTGAAACTATCGCTGAAAAAGACCTTTTGCACAAAATTCCGAAACGCCGGGCGCAAAGTCTGGTACGCTGATTCTTGCCACAACGGGAGAGAGCAGGAGGTATACGTAGCGCAGTTGTCCGCCTGCTTTCGCCGCTCGTCTTCGCCTCTGTCACCTGCTAGAACCGACTGTACCTTGAGTTCCCGGCGTTCCTTTTTAGGTTGCGGACGGCGATGCACTTTTTGCAGCAGGTCTATAGGTGCTCTACTGACTGAACACGAAAGCTAACTGTGCGGAGACGCTGCGTTCGGCTGTCAGCTGAGCGCTACAGTCAAAACGCAAACAAATAATGCATGTTGTTGTTGTTCCCATGGCTTAGTTCTAACTTTAGCCGCTAGGGACGCGATGGTTGTATTTTCCCCCCATCACGAGTCAGTGTCTTAAAAAATAAAAGAAAAAATTAGAGTCCATCGATATTTTTGCTATTCTCAACTCTAAAAGAAGCGACGCCACCCAGCGAAGATGAGACGTGAGCCGGGAGAAAAGATAGGAGATACCGCCTGTACAAGCGTGCAGCGAAAACTGGCTTGTCCTGGCGGCTGGAATGCGAAACTGAGGAAAGGGGAGTGAAATGCATATGCTACGAGTTTTCCATGGCGGTAACACAGATACCTGTAAAAGTGTTACAAGATTACTTAAATTTTGCTATATCAGTGCTAACAAAAGATAGGTTCCAGGGCATGTAGTATCAGTCCTAATCCCCGTATCGCTAAAAAGAGTAGCCTAAGCGAGCAAAAAGAAAAAAAGAACTGCAGTAATTGGATTGCATTACAAAATTAGTTTATCGTTATGTTTTCATGAATGCAATACTATTGACTCATGTAGGTTCTCGACCGCATCACACGCATCCATTCCACTTCTTCCTTTCTCTTCCATCCCCTCATAACCACATACGTCTCGATGCCCCACACTACTGTCATATCCTCGCAAACGCGCGGTTTATGATAAGATAAATGACCAGCAACAGCGAAACAGTGAGAGCAATCAACATACTGAATCCTTCATAACTGCTTATAGACAACTTTCTAGCAGACGGTACACGCTTCAATAGATCCAGTGGCGTCGCCAGGATCTATAGTCATCTATATGCCCAAAAAAGGTTGTAAGCATGCCGTCTATTTTTTCTGATGGATAAGGAAATGTGAACTATATCCATTCGTAAATGATTCAGGTGCAGGAGGGTGGAATTTTAAAGTTTCTGACCCTCAACACTCAGTCTGCGCGCACAACGCAGATCCATTCGCTCTTCTTATTTTTAAATTACGACTGATAACGAAGCAAACAACTGCATCGAAAACCGCAGCTCTAGACGTCGACAGTCGCTTTTTCCCCCTCTCGGTTTTCCGCCCCGACCCATAAAACTGAAAGGCTCCCCCGAAGCTGTCTATCTTTACAACACCTCCTCCGACGCGCACACACGGTTTGTTGTTTCAAGAGGATTCTTCAAAAACACGCTCACGCGCGCGTGCGAGCGGGAGGCCGAGTTTTTGCTTACGGTAGGAGGAAAAGGTTTACGGGCTCCGAACAACAACGGCGCACGGCTGGGGAGTCGAAAGGTGACTGGCATCTCTGTACCCCCTCATTCGGCGCCGGGACCACGCACAGTATACAACTACGGGCCCTTAAATATAATACGTAACTTTTTTTTTTTTTTTTAACGTCGCGTACTTGAGATCCTATGCGATATATCTGAACTTTCGTTCTGCATCGCGACAGGTATAAACACCGGCATTACGTTACAGTATTTAACCCGTAACGTGACACTCGTGTTTATTGAACAGGGTAAATACTGGTCTTAAGTTACGGGTATGGTTATTACCACTTCTCCAGGCTTGCGATCGTATTTACGGCTTGCGACCGTATCTACGGGGCCTATATAACGGCTCATATATATTCGATTCGTTATAACTAAGGGAATGCTCAAAGTAACCTTCCGTTCTCTCCCGAATTCTGCGTCAAGTATAGAAGGTTTTTGAAACATCGCGGTCTCTTCTGGAAATGGGCAACTGTCGTCGTTTTCACCACAAGGAAACGAGGAAGTTTTTGCGGATTTTTCGCACGCGGCGCGAAGTTCTTCCAATTTCTGTTGTCGGACGGAGAAGCGACGCTTTTGGCGTTTGGAGCGTAAGCGTCTTGATAAGATTACATATATCTCGTCTAAAAGGCATCTTAATTATCTACGTAAAAGGGGGCATTAGTAATGTTCCACAAAGAGGCGGACTTTTTTTTTATGCTACGGGTTTTTATGCGAAAACGAGTATAAAGCATCGCAGGACAATTCTCACGCAACGTGTGGAGGAACCTGGGTTGTGGCTCTATATGTTTTAAAGAATCCGTGTTTTTTTTTTGTCTTTTGTGAGTTTAATGCCGGGGTCACACTGCTCGTGCGTCGTATACAAACGACAGTCTGCCACCACGAGTCAACGTCACATCCGTGGTTCGAATGCCCGCGCGTGCCAAGTTCTCTCCTCGAACTCGTTGCCACACGGCATTCGAAGATCTCGCGGTAACTCGCGTTCCAATCTGTATGCAGACTGTCGCTTTTGTTCGATGTCTATAAGCAGCGTGACTCGGCGGCTTTATGCGACGGTTCTATCGATATTGTGTTACGAAGACGGAGACATCGCAAACGACGTTTTAAACGCGAGAGAGAAAAAAAAAAACACAAAAAAAACGGTCAAGTCCGCGAGGTTGTTTCAGGAGTCTATATGTACACCGTGTACACCAGATGGAAACTACCAGGAAGTTACGGAGCGTGTACTGGGCTGGCGGCAGAGAAGCGTGGGGAGAGTTGACATTCGACCTCGAAAATTGCGCGACAGACACCGCGAGATCAGAAAGTTTCCAAGAAGGGCGCGTGTACTTGGCAGTGATTCAAATCATTTTTCGATATTCCTGCTTCTGTTTTGTTTGTTCTACGTTATATAGTATATATATATTTGACTTACCCAACTTTCGCCAAACGCCAACTCACTTCTCTAACTTTACATAACATCCGAGAGAGGAATTCGACGTCTTCAGCTTTGATTTTCGATATTAAATTTTTTGGCCGTAAACCTCCATCGCTTATCACCTAGGCAAAAATTGCCGAGTTTTTTTAGCTGTGGACGCATGCGCAGCGTCTGATATACCTCACAGCAGCGCAATAGCGCATGCTCATGAAGCCGTTCCACAGCCCAGCAGACAAACATGGCAGCGCGCAGAAGGTGGTTTCTGCAACGTTTATGTTATAGACCCTTTTCATGGCAAACGCCACCAGGAGTTGTTCTAGTCTTTGACGTCCCAGAGAACTTCCGGTTCATAAAAAGTATGAACAAAGCCCACCCTAACACCGCTGTTTGAAATGTTGATGAAACGTTTAACCACCAATTCTCCAGGTGAACGCCAAAAGAACGCAGAACCCCCAGATATGATAAATATTTTCGAATACTCTTGTAAACCAACTTGCCTCCTCCAAGACGTTAAATTGACCAGCCGAGGGCCCTCGTTAAGTCTCCAACTTTGATGTGCGTGTATCGTTTATGCTTTCTAGCACTGGCGACATAGGCAAGCTCGACATACTTTCAAAGACGGAGCGACCGGAAGTTGCTTGGGACGCAGGAGGCAGTTCATGTTTGTAAACATGAAAAGGGTCTATAGCTTATGCAATTATGCAAGCAGAGTCAAAGCGGCAGCGTACTCGTTTAATGAAGACAGGCGTTCTTCAACGTCCATGGCTGGTAGCCGATGATCGAACCACACGAGCACGGGCTCAGCTCGCGCACCTCAGAGTTCACGCGCCGGTCACGCCTGCCGGTCATGCAACCACGGCATTGATATGCAACAATGATCACTATATTACAGTTTCACTCGGAAGTCTGACCGAAGGTAAAAAGAAGTGCGTTGTCACGGCGGTCGTCCACTTTTTTGTGCGTTTTGGTATCTCCGGCACAAACCAACCACGCACAGTGAATGATGCCCCGTGATTCTATGCGGACAGCAAGGTCGTCTGCTTCTTGCGCGATTGCGGTGACGTCAGAAGGACGCCGAGCCCCGATTGGCTCTGATTGAAGGACAGTGGGCATGGACCTAACCCCACCTGCCTCGAGGGCTACTTACCATCCTTCCAAACGGAGCCAATCAGAGCTCGGCGTCATTCTGACGTCACCACAACCCCCGCAAAAGAAGCAGACGAACTTGCGCTCCGCATATGCACCAACTAATGTTTACAAACAAACCGGAGCACCCCTAGCGGACGCCACCGACGCCGCGCATGCGCGATGGAGTGTGGGCAAGAAGCTCGCTGTCGCCCTAACAAACCATTGGAATGCGATGTTGTCGGCGTCGTTGTGAGTCCCCCTGCCCTTTTTCGCGTTCGAATTGTTGATTCTACGTCTTCCTGGCAATGCCTGACTACCTGAGCGGCCTCAGCGACATTACCGAGGCTCGTTACACTGCAAAACTTCCGTGAATAATGTGACATGCGGCGATTCATCCCGTGTGGATGCCGCAGAGTGTACGCTAAAGCCTGATTCGCATGTTGAGATTTCGCTCGCAATTTTCAGTCGGGACGTTGCTTGGGTTGCAAAAGCGTGAACCGTAGCCGAGATGGCCGACGTCGATACTGAAAATCGCAAGCAGAATCGGGCCAAGTGAATCAGGCATAACAAGTCGGTGACGGCCACTGGTAACAATGATCAACGTCTCATTGTATCTACTGTCTACACCGAGCCTGCTTACAAAAGTCTTTTGAGGCCTGCATTTACTTTTTATAGCAAGTACCGGGCCTACATTTGGTCTACGAGCCGGTGTCGTCTAAAAGAGCAGACGACAAGCAGATGCCTTTGAAAGAGCAGACGACAGTTCGGACGACCAGGCGGCCGTTCGAACTTGAAGACGCATTGAACGTAGTCAGCAGGTGGTCCGTACAACTTGACGGTTTTCTGGCATTCATGTTGGAACAAAACAAATAAATCTGATGACCACAAGTATCCGTGAATTCAGCCCAAAGTGCTTTATGCCCAAGCAATCGTGGTCCGACGGCGTCTGGTTTTCTCTTTTCACGGCACATGTCCACGGTCTCGGAAGAACCGAGCACATGAAAACTGATCTTCAAACCTTTCTCGACTCTTTTGGTACAGCCCCAGTCGCGGCATTTTGACGAGAAGGCAGGTTTTTGTCAGATTCCTTTCAAAACAACGCAGGAATAGACGTATCACATGGGGACTTCCGCCCACAGCCCCAGACCGGAAGTGCGCCCGACTCGCCACCACCGCGCCGTGACGTAACAGAGATGAGTTCGTGTATAGTCCAGGGGCTCTAAACTCGTGAAACACAAAGTTGGGGCCGAAGTTCACTATCACGACAATGACTTCGCGCTTTTTTTTTTTTTTTTTCTTTGCCAGCGTTCAGCAGGGACCCAGTTAAGGGTCCCTGCTGTCGCACAGGTGAGGAGAAAGGCCAGCAGCAGGTCACCTGCCGGATGTGACGAAATGACTGCTTTGAGTGCTTTACGCGCAAGAGAGCGAGTACGCCGCGATCGCGGAGTTTATGCGGTGTTGATCAAACCGAATGCGACACCGCCTGCAATCACTAGTCAGGTGCTCCAAAAAGCACCAACAACAACGACAACTAGAGCAACGTCTTTGTGTCCGGAACAATCGAACACTTACCTTCACAAAGGGTTCTGGGATCGTGACTTCATTTCCACACGTCGAAAGCGATCAGGTGGCACGGTTCTTCTTGGCTTTCGTTTTCGGGGCTCGTATTTGTCGAGCTGTTGTTGGTCACCCGCTCTCGTGCGACAATAGGGGCGTGAATGGAGGGGCACATCGATTAGCTGTTTTCTCGGTCAAAGCGATTGCTCAATTCACCCCGTGCACTCGCGGTCGATTGCGCATTTTGAGTGATTGCGCAATACCGCTTTCCTTTTCGTATGCACACATCGTATAGTGGCTCGAGAAACATGAACCTGTCAATCTAAAAGCTAGCTCTGTGTGATGTAAACATCTACCGTTTTTTTTTTTGGTTTCTCTATTTGTTTCGCGGGTTCGCCGCGTAGGGGGCAGAAATAAAAAACGTGGTGCCTCACAAGGCCTCTACGCCCTAAAGTTCAGCGGCTCAAGATAGTTACATAATAACAATTCTACAAACCATCGCACAATTTAAAGAAAACAAGTCAAAGCAACAATGGAGAAAAAAAAAACAGTATAAACGTCATAAATGTTAGCCGTGTAAAAAAAATCTAGAATACAATTGTATATGTCTTCGACATGTTAGCAACAACAACAAATGCAGATGCAAACACATTTGTATGAAATTAGCTATATATAATGATCGGTGCTCGGTGCAATGTACTATCCAGATGAAATACAATTTCACTGCCAACCAAGAACCTTCTGCAATCGCTTTTAAAACTAGAAAACTTGTTATTAAAGCTAATGTTTCGATAAGGTCTATTTCGGTTTTAGTTGTTCGAAAAGTTAGTTTCTCGGCCATAATTGGTTCTTATGGCCGGCATCCTTCGCTTTGAGTTTCTAATTGGGTACACACCCAGGGCTGTCTGTTGCTGTGGTGTAAAGTTTATTTTTTTATGAACTATTGCTCGCGTCCGCGGTGTATAGTGCACAGAGGCAAATTTCGGCTGAAAAACGTTTTCTTCCTTTATGGGCATAGTTTGCATTCGGTACATAGTCTGCACTTGCTGCATACACCGCCCATTAAAAAAAAAAAAAGAAGAGAAAAGTCATACACAGCACACCTCGAAATCTTTCTGCTTTATTAAGAAAAAAAAGCTTGTATCATACATAATTTATCTATTCAATAATCTGTCATTCACAAATACCTGTCCTAATTTCTCTTATCTTGTCATAACTAACGACCTTGAAAAACAAAACAAAAACAAATCCAGTTCGCATTTGTAGATAGCGCGCACCCTGCGAACTTTAAGCGCTTAGGCGTTTATAGCTCACGGAATATAAGAGTTCATAGGATACGGGATGCGAGTGCCAGTGTTATTCAAAATGCGAACTATTATAAAAGAACACGACACGGACTGTGATCGGCCGCAGCAAAACCTACACCTGCACAGTTCAGTCTCCGACAGCTCATAAAAGGCAGGGTTTGGTGACTCCCGCGCATCTTATTAGCGTTCGGCAGCCAATGAAATTGCGGCATTAGGCGATATGAACGCCAAAGAGCCAATCACGAAACAGAAAGCCGGAACGTGTACTAAGCCACGCCCCGCGTTTTTTATAAGGCTGTCAGTGATAATAATAACCAGACCCTTATCCGTGAGCATATATTCCACCTTCCACGCTGAAAGTAGGCCCGTTAAAAATGTAAACCTTTTCTCTTAAATTAAATAAATAGTATTGGCGTAATTTGTGACAAAGTGCGAGATCTGGCAAATATCTTTAAATACTGAAAGAAAAAAAAAACAGTTTGCATGCCAATAACACATAGGAAACTTCCTTCGGTGTATAACTACTACTTGAAGAGTGCACCATTGTCTATAGGGTAGATGAATTGAGTATTTAGGAGTAACAATAACCAGTGATTTAAATTGGAACAAACATGACTTTTATAATCAAGGAAGCCAAAGCTAAACTCTGGTCACTAAGAAGATAATTAAAAATGGCAACCACTGAAACTAAACTCCTAGCTTATAAAATGCTAATAAGGCCTAGATTGGAGTATAGTGAAGATTGGGGCGCTCTCGTCACCCTACCTCTCTCAGTTTTTCGGCGTATAAATAAATATATGGGGGAGGGGAGGGAAAGGGAGGGGGGGAGGCAGGCGTTCATAGACTTGTACAGGCATCTTTCAGAATATGCGCTCGCATACTTTGTCAGTGGTGATTGGCGAAGCCCTTGAAATATGTTCAATGCCTCCTGCAATCAAAGCAGCGCTGAAATGAATGCTTTAGAAGCACAAAAAAAAATATTAGAAAGAGGGTGCTTAAAAAAAGGAAGCGAGAAAGTGAATGTGGGGGAGAGGTACAGAAAAAAAAAAGAAAGAAAAAGATGTCAAGGAAAAAGCGATTGAAGGGGAAGCGAATTCCTCATTTTGAACAATGGAAATTCTTTGCAGCTCGGAATTTTCTTTTAGTTTTTGCATGTTCGTGGGGGGCTTATATTCGAAACGAGTTCTTTGTTCGCCGAAAACCAGAACTTGAGATAAACAGAAACAGAGATATGACAACTCTCATCTATAGTAAAATTGATGACAAAGACTGCGAGGTTTTTTGCGTTTTCTTTTCGTCGCTCGAAAACAGAGACTCGGCGGAAAAAAAAAAATAAGAGACACAATTGAGTTAGAAAGTTCTCAACGATCTCGAGTTTCCAATCTCCGCGGACAGTTTGAGAGGGGTTTGTTTAGCGCTTGCGTATCTGCAATAGCATTTTTTAGATGCTCACGAACAATACCAGAAACCATTTTACGTACCAAAGGGGTTATTTCGAGCATGGGCATGTTGAAAACTTGTGAAGCGCAATATAAACTTGATAAGCGAGGGATTGCTCATATTTCAGCTATAAAAAAAGGCGATTTCTAATCATGTCGTAGTCTAACTGTCGCGATATTTCGTGCTACTTTATTATTCTGGTCCGTGCGGTGTATAAAACAAGATAGATCCGAAAAAGGGATATTTCAATACAAAAGGTACCAAATCTTAACTTGAGTACTAATCGTAATTACCATCGTCACACTCATCACCATCGTTATCACACTATTTATATAAATAATAATAATAATAATAATAACAATAATAATGTAATAATAATAATCACCATCATTATCATCGTTACATGTAATGGAACGCCTTTCATTACAAACAACGGTTATATTGTCTCAAAGTGTACGAAGTGTTATTACACTTCGGTGGAACGCATTTAAAATTGCACACGACATAGAGCGTCCCTAGCCTGCTTTAGGCACTCGTAGGCCTACATACGGGATGCCAGACGCCCTTTCGGTTTCATTCCCTGAGCGACGCGTGACTACACAAACCGCTTCATCAGCTGTATGGGGTAATAAACCGCCTTTCCTAACGGCCTCCTCTTCTATTTATAATGTATTGTTTTATGAATTAGAGCGCAGGAGTCCTCCATTACACTTAGTTCACCCCTCATCTGACAGTGCGGTGGACACCACGTGCTGGTTGGACCGGTCGTCTTCGGTCACGTGTTCACGCTCCTGCCCGTACACGTGACGAAACGGAGGCGGTAGGTTGGTCCTGCGAGCACATAGCTCCCGCCGCACTGTCAGCTCATAGTGCTGAACGAAGTATATGGTATTAGTAAAACAAATTGTTACGTTGCGTTAAAAATATATATATATATATTAAACCATACCCTCAATCTCGTTTGTTTCCTCGATGGATGTATGAATGTTAACGACTGCGTACCCTTTTTAACGGGCGCGGTAGCTTGCGCCACCTAGCCTAAAGGATAAGACGGTGGGAGGGTTGCCAGACCACCTCCCGCTTTTTAATGCCCCAGCGAGCGGTATATACACGCTGAAAATAAGGTCACGTCTCGTTAATATGAACCCCGTTAATAGGGACGCCCCAGTTTAAAGACAACGTTTTCGGGGGCAAAGTGGGTAAATACGGGCACATTTGTCCGTGTTGTGTTAAGTATGTACATCTGTAAACTACTCGAAGTAAAGTACGCAGTAAATGAGAGGTTATGTACCTCAAGTAAAGTAGTAGGCACAGTGGGCACAATGTGTACTTGAAGCGAAGTACTATAAATACAAAATACTTTCAGGGTAAAATAAAAATCGTTTTAACAGAATTTATCGTATAAGCCCTTTCAGTCCCCTCTACGGTGTCTTTTTTCAGCTTGTATAACCTCGCCCCAGGGGTAGTAGGGGGTGCATCAGTTATTTTCGGAAATGGAGGCGAATGTTGGATAAAGTGAAGTGGCTTCAAAGTTGACAAAGCATCGTTTTGTGATACACATTTAACAATACCAAATTTGGGGAATGTACTTTTAAAGTCGGGAGTTGCATTTTCCTCCGATAGTTCCAGAAAAAAAAAATAATTTAAATAGAGTACAAGTATATACTCAGAGAGCGTACTTCAAGAAAAGTAGACGTATTTCCCTACTCAACTTTCTTGTTTCGTTGTTACGCACAACTCGCATTATGCTCGCTTTTTCGGGGGAAACTGGGGTGTCCGTATTAACGAGACACGGCTGTATGAAGAGCCATAAACCTCCGACGGAATGACCCGACCTCGACCCACTTCGCGAGTTCGGTGGGCTGAGTTTCAGACTGTGCGGGTCGATTTTGGGGGCGGCCACGTCTCCGAAGCGAAACTTTAATAAGCAACATATGAAATATAAAAGAAGCGAAACGCGCTCTGCGGTTTAAATGATTGTGGCGTATCACGCGGTTACCGCCTGACGACAGTGATAACCGAGTTTGATATCGATTTTTAGCAGATTCACGGAGACACATAGAGACAGAAAGAGTATGAGAGAGAGAGTTGGGAGGGTGAAGGGGGTTGAGGAAACAGGACCAAACGAGGAAGGCGACAGACGTACCTTCTCTTCTCATTTGCATAATTACATTTTGCGAGGTCACCTTCGAAAGTTTGCACAATGAGGTACACGGAGGTGTGCAAATGGCGCGGATGGTAACACGTACTCCTCATCGACAAAAAAAAAATCTGTATAGAGAATAAAATAATGAATGTATACCGAAGGGGAAAAAAAAATAGCGAAAAGCGTACACACTCGGAGTACATAGGCTACTGAAAGAAATGAAAGTGAATAAATTAGCTGGAGTGTAGAGTTGGGAATTTGTACTTTACATATGAAAGAAGTGAGCTAGAAATCAATGGGCCGGAAGAAACACGTTCCATTGGAGTTGCTATGTATACACGAACAGGCGGCTCCGACGTCATGCCGCTGGCGGTGGCGCTGCCGTCGGCGCGAAGCACTTCACGCGAATCTTGTTTCTGCGCATGCGCAATGCCCACACCTGCAGCGTGGGAAAACGTAAAGCCTGCCCTTGTAGCCTTCGTCTCTACGCCCAGTTATTTCGAACGGGTTTCGTTCGAAATAACCGGACGACGCTGTTGTTCGCTCTGATTGGAGGGAGACGCTCTGATGTCCAAGCGCGCTGACATATCCTCCTTTCCCCACCGTTTCTGTCCGTACAGTAACTTCGGTTGTTTGCGTTTCCTATACGTACGGTTCATGCGTTACGTATATGCGGCACGTGGCCGCATAAACTGGGAGAATGGCGCCGTTAATATTGATTCAGTAGAGGATGTGGCCTCCGAGAGTTCGTTGCCATGGTTACTCGAAAGACAAAAAAAATAAAAATCGCCAGTGCAACATTGACGGGTAGCGAAGAAGACTAAAGGAAGCCGTCAGACTTCGCTAGGCGGCCTTGGAAGTTTCTGGAAAGCCTATAGAGGCAGAGCTGTCTTGAGAGATGGACGCGAAACTTTAGTGCATAATTGGGACAGCTCCCCCCCCCCCCCCTTTTTCCTTCCCTTTCCAGAACTTCGCGATTGCTGCATTTTATTGTTTATGTCTCGTTTTGATTTTCATTTTTTTTTTTTTGAATGGCACTCGAGTGTGTTTTTCTATTTGTATTGAAAAAAGAGATAGCAATCGCGTTTTCGGTTGGTCACACGACGCCCCTGTAAGGGCTCTTAAAACGAAAGTAAACGGGGTCTTTTCACCTATTCGTTCGATCAGTCCAAAGAACAGTTTATTTAACGACATAAACTTAAAGGGCCCAAAACGAATTTTGGACTGCAATGAATCAATTTATATTGGTATTTTACTAATAGCACATCGTTCAGTGGGCCAAAAGAAAAAAAGGTAGAAAGTCAAAAGCCTGACTTTCGGTACGAAAATTTGAAAACACAGCGGACTACTTCGTACCTCCTTCCCTTCGTAAGCTCGCTGCCTTTTCTCTGTGATACATCCGCGGACCCCGCAGCGCGTCATCGGGCCCCCGCAGCGCGTCACCGGGCCCAAACGAACGTCACACGACACCGGAGCTCACTTAATCCGTTCACCCCTAAGCTGACATTGTGGTGGAAGCTACGCGCTTGCCGGACCAATCAGCCGCTCCCCTTTCATCACCTCACCTCATTCTCTGCGCATGGGTATGCACGAGAGAGCGTGATCACGTGGCAAAAGTGTGGCTGGCCCAACGAGCAAGTATCTTCCACAGCACTGTCAGCTTCGGGGTGAACGGGGTGGGGAAAGCAACTTTGGTTTGAATTTTGAGCGACGGCTAATCTTCTAGGGGGAGCATGGATGTGTCCGGATTAGAGAAACGAGAGTCTGAGCAAGAGGTGACTCCCCCTTTCCGTCTTCTTGAACTGTTTGGTAGAATGCGCGATTTGTGAGTTGAGGAGGAAAGCTAAACAGGAAAAAGTTGAAAAAGCAGACAATTAAGAAAATTACACCTTGGGGGGAATGATACTTCTAACGTCGGGAAACTTCCCCTGCCGTCGTCCTTGATCACACCTCCAGCGGGCGCCCCGGCCACAGCCAAACTCGACAAACAAGGATGCACACAAAGGCGGGCGAGCCGAACTCCTCCACAGCCATAAGGGGTTCCCAAGCTTAAGGGTTAGCGGGCCGATGACTCCACAGACGGAGGGGGTCGGACGTGCAGGTTTGGCCTCCAGAAGCAGGGTGATGTTCTTTGAATACTGTAAACGACTCTTTTTTCGCGGGCTCAATATTTCGCGATTTAGGTCAAAGCTAATGTTTTGGAATAATTCGCGGGTTCTAATTTTCGCGACGTGGTGGGATCTCAATATAAATTCCAATGTGTTTACATTTTACCGGAATTGTCCGCGGGACCTATTTCTCGTGAATTGTAGGCGATTCGCGAAATTCGCGAAAATTAGGTCCTCGGGAAAATTAGTTCGTTTACGGTATAATATTTTTTCCCCTTACACCATAAAGCATTTCAATCAACTTCCCGAGGACAATGTTTCTAACTTGTCTAATTCTCTTTTTTTTTTTTTTTTTTGACAGCTGGGCAGGCTGTCATAGCTAGGATTATCTTTCTTTTATTTTTTTTTTAGTTTTGTGTTAAGCTTTAATTTTGATTGTTGTGCTCATATATAATCTTTGTGTGTGTGTGTGTGTTCGGTGTGACTAGAGTATATATATATGTATATATATATATATATATATATATATATATATATATATATATATATATATATATATATATATATATATATATATATATATATATATATATATATACGCAAAGAGAGAGGGGGGCATCCTGCAAGAATACCTCTGGCACTGCGGGGTAACCTGAAATAAATAAATCAATAAACTGGGTGTCCAGGCGCCAAGTTTTCTGCGGTCTCGGCCGCTTTGATTAATCCTAAAAGATTTCCTTAGCACCAATGAAAAAAAGGCTCTGAGCCGAAAGCAAACACGAACATCCCAAAAAAGAACCGCACACGCGAGACAAAACACATTTCGAACGAAGCTCACAAGAGCAGCTAGAAACAATACAAGGCACAACTCCAATACAGGGAAGTTCTACACGGGGCCTGAGCCACGTCCAAAGTGTAGATCCGACAAAAGCAGACATGTACGAGACGAAACATCTCCAAACGCGGGGTCCCATAAATTATAAGCGTGAACGAATCAATGAACATCCGTCCGTTACGTCTTCCGGGGTAATCGATAGGTGACTTGCACGTTGCAACCTGTCGCGCGCAACTCAAGAAACGGGCGTCGTGGCTTTTGATGACGTTCACGCGTCCTGCTTCGTGATTGGCTCTTCGGCTTATTTATTGGCTGATGCCGCCTCCTCATTGGTCGCCGAGCGACTGTGGGATGCACGGGGACTCGCCACGCACGCGTTTACTGTAAAACCTTGGATGTTCGCGAGCCCTTAATTTTCGCAAATTTCGCGAATTGAAAAATTGACGAAATTTAAGGGCACTCGAAAATTTTGGTCCTAAACCGCTCATTCACACTGGAAGCGGATCCGCGTTCGCAAAGCGGTTGCGAACGCGGTTGTATAAAGATCTAGATACAATGGCACGCGCACTCGATGACATCAAGTGCGCGTGCAATTGTACTGGATCTTTATTGGCGACGTGCGCGACCAAAAGCGTCGCTGTGGTCGGCCTTCCACGATTGGCCGAACGCTGACTATGACGTCAGAAAAGGATTTATCATCGACGGAAATAAGAGGAATGAAAGAACTTTAATTTTGACGGTGTTGGCAGTGTTCCTTTGAGAGCGCAATGATTTCAAGCTTCCACCATGCTATTTGCAAACACCATCGAACTTGTTGTTTGCAAGGTAATGTCGTCACAAGGCGGAACCATAGGAGGGCGCCACCAAAACATCTCGCCGCTAATACAACCGCGTTCGCAACCGCTTTGCGAACGCGGATCCGCTTCCATGTGAATGAGCTGTTAGAGTTTCATGCAGGCGTCTGGAATTGGCGAAATTTAGTGGCCGCGATTATGTCCTCTGTGACCGATTCGCGAAAAATAGGGGCCGCGAAAATAAAGGGTTTTACAGTATTGCACCGTCAGTGACTCACGCGGATGAAAAAATGTCGAAATGACTCTAAAATCCATCATCAAATTAGTGAGAAAAACGTAAAAACAACAACTGAAGAATGTTTTTTTTTTTTTTTTTTTGCTATTGGTACATATTTTTCAGCATATACTTAATTTCTTCCGAGGGAAAAAAAACAGCAACAACGAAAACCTAATTAATAGCTCTTTCTTTGAAATGTCGTCTGTGGACGCACGAAATTGAGAGAAACCGTAATATTGAACTCGTACCCTGTGGAATTATAATTTAAAGATTTCGCTTAAGGCCCGTTCACACTCTTGCGACCTCTTAAACCTGGGTTCCTTAAAACTTCTTAAACCAGAGGACACGCTGACATTGTGGCGCCATCTATGCGGTGACCCTGGAACTGCATTTCACAAGAGCGAAGGTTTTGCGGGATTTCCGAGGTCAAATGTGCGTAATACCCATAGAAAGGCTCGTTTATAACATCGACAAAAGTTTTTCGAGCCAAGAAAGAAAGGATAATGCGCGAGATAATTAAAAAAATATGCCGGACCGCCGAGTTTACACTGCTACCCAATAGATGGCGCTAGTGTGTCCTCTGGTTTAAGAAGTTTTAAGGAACCCAGGTTTAAGAGGTCGCAAGAGTGTGAACGGGCCTAGCGACGCAAAACTGGGTCATTGCCAAGGGTCACACTGCTAAATACATTGTAAAAAAAAGCAGTTTGCAGACTGCTTATACATACATACATACATACATACATACATAATACGTGTATGTATGTATGTATGTATGTATGCATGTATGTATGTATGTATGTATGTATGTATGCATGTATGTATGTATGTATGTATGTATGTACGTACGTACGTACGTACGTACGTACGTATGTATGTATGTATGTATGTATGTATGTATGTATGTACGTACGTACGTACGTACGTACGGAGCGCGACACTGTTAGCGCGAACAAGCGATCGCCGGTTTTTCCAGTTTTTCTTTTTGAAACCAAGGGATGTCATCCAAGTTATTATTGCTACTGAAAGAGCTCATTTAGTTTTATAATGTAAGCGATAAACGTTCGTGCTCGCTAATACTATTTAGAAGTAAAATGCGAAAATGCGCTGATGTCGTGTTCGCGCTAACAGTGTCGCGATGTGTACGTATGTATGTATGCATGTATGTATGTATGAATGTATGTATGCATGACTAGTCTGACTGCTGCTTAGAGAATGCATTTAGTAAAAAAAAAAAGATTGGGACTGCCAGAATAAAAAAAAAAGTATTCAATTTATTTAATCGCGCGCGTCGTAATGCACGCGAAAACAACTTGTTCCGGGAGGGAGAGCAAGCTGTGTGATCGGAGAGTGTACCCTCTTCCTCTAGACCACGAAGCGTCGATCATCAAAAAGTCACTATATCGATCTCGAGCCCGCACGGAGAGCCGATCACTACTGTTATACGGATGAAACCAAAGGGGTGATTTCATTTCCGGGCACCCGTCGGGGGTACCCGGGGTTACCTCGTCGTTTTATCGTTGAACGTGCTAGAAGGATTATGCATTGTCTGTAATTTTCTGGATTGTTAACTTACCTAGCGAAACAAGGAATCCCCTATAATTTTGTGTCGTTTGTAACTCGAAATTATGCTTTTATTAAGTCATGTGTTTTCTTTTGCGTAAGCGAGATTTTCCGTATTTCTAAAGAACAAACCGTTTACGAACTTTAGTGAGTCTTTTCACAAACCTGACTACGATCGCGTTTTTTCCTCACAATCTGCGTTCGGAAGGTTCATAAAACATTTACGGCTTGACTTTTTATTGCCGTTTGCTTTTCGTTCCGCCTGCAGTTTTAATATTTCTTCTCAAAGTTTACGGCCGAATTTACGCTACTTGGACGTACGAAATGCAAGCAACAATTCTTAGGGAATGCTCATTTATCGAGACAAACTTTAATATGTTCCATATATTGGAACATCAGACTAAAGTAAAAAATGCATGGCAAAACTGCACACGGTCAGCCTCTGGTATACGATAATATTGAATTCCTTCCGGGTCTCAAAACATCAAAGAGCCAAAAGACTCTAAAAACTAAAACATTCGGAAGAAAAAGAAAATCAGTCAAATGTGCACACCAAAAATACAAAAAGCAACAAAACAATGCATGTCGCCGCAGTAAAATTTTCTCATTATTGACCGACGTATCGACTGCGTTACAAATGTACACCGAGCAACGACGGCGTTATCATTCCACCTCCAGATTGGCTTCCAGATTGGCTACGAGCTCGGATTGACTGGATCTTGTTGCCTTACGTTATGGATTGATTCTGTCCGTAACTCGATCCACTCACAGCGATAAAAAACGACAAAAAGCCTCCACCTCGAAGCGCCGGTGTTCTGTCTCCGGATTGATATCGATCCCGCGCGCGCGTTGGTACAAGCGGATTCGGATATGGCTAAACCTGTACCGATTTCCGCTACCTACATAAGCTTGTTCCGGATCGACTTCTTTTGGTGTTGTTGTTGTTGTTGTTTTGGATTTCTCTCGTTCTCTTCTTTGTTTGTCGCGCGCAACGTGGCCTTGGAGACTCGGACGCCACAGAGGTCGATTTGTGCGGGCCGAATCTGCAACAAATCGTCTAAAAAAAAAACAAAAAAAAACCTCTCCTTTCGAACAAGGTTATTCACAGCTCCAGCAATATGGACGACACCTGGCGGGAAAACACTGAATTGAACAGGACTGGCTATATTTCGCGATTTTTGCTCGTTCCTGTTGGCTTCCGTGATTACAGGTTGTCGGCGGTCGGTGCGATGGAACAGTTGTCCCGGTGACCCCACTGTTACTCTGTTACTGTCGTATCAGCGTGTTTCCGTGCGGGAACTATAGGGGGCGGTTTGAAAAACGCGCGTAGCGCCACTAGCGGAGGAGCTGACTTTCGACGACAGTGAGACGCGCTCCCTGGCAGCGTGTGGCACCTTTTCGCGTGCGAAGCTGCGGCGGCGGAAGCGGGCACGGACGGGGAACTGTGGCTTTTCGAGTCGATATGTTGAGGGTGGCGCTGCATGAGGGTTGGGACTAGAGTTCCTGTATATAGCTACCTACGGTAGCAGAGTTGCGCATTCAGCCTCGGCGGGTGGCCGTAGCGCCGGCTTTCCTGTACACCCTGGATGCTTTGCTCCTCACGTGACTAAATTTGGCGAATAGCGGCGCCGCGCGCGCAGCCGCGCATGGAAACCAGGAGAGGAGGAGAAGGAGGGCGAAAGCAGGGGAACATGCGCCGGGGCGCAAGCAGCGTCGGCGGAGCGACCGTAAAGGTGGCTTTCTTGCATGGCGCCGGATGCTTTGCTCCTCACGTGATGGATCTCGGCGAATAGCGGCGTGGCGGCGCGGGGAAAACGAATGCGCAACTCTGCTCCCCCTTCGGGGGAGCATATAGAGGAACTCTAGTTGGGACAGACCCAAGAAGGACATCTAGCTTCTTATGTATCCCAGGAAATACATGTTACGTCTTCTGTCAATCACACTGCAGGCTGGCTTCCGACGAGAAACCTTCCCGACTCCCAGAAGGTGCAACCGCTGCACTTTTCCTCAAAATCGACGAGGCATTGATACCTCGAAATTAATTTACCACAAATTTATTGAGTTCAGGGTGGAGAATAAAAATCAAGATTATTTAAATCGTGATTTAAGCCACACCATGTTTCACTATATGATCATTTTCCGCGAGAACACCTTTTTCCCAAAAAATCATTTCCCGCAAAACTAATACCATAAATACGTTTTTTTTTTATTTCTCGTCTGTAATTTGATGCCGCCAATGTAAATTTATTGTTTTTAATTAAAAAAGACAAATGTATAGCACGTTGAACACAAGCAAAAGGCTGTGCTCTTCTGCGTTAATCGGAGAGGTGAACTTTTTTTCTAATGAAAAAAAAAAAAAAACTTGTATGCGTGCGCGCACGCGCAGATAGACCAACAAGGGGTGTGACTGAGAGAGACAGGCCCATTCAGATCTAATTGTACATGTAAGGTTGATATTACATGGGTCAGTATAGAATATACGTTTTGTCTTACACCAGCTTGCCTGCTTTTTCATAAAAATTGCCACCACCTTGCGCACTTTAAAATCAAGAGAAAAGGTCCCTGTCGTTAAACAACTTGCGAACTGTGCCCGAGTTCAAAGGCCATAATTTTACGTCGTTGCATTTTTTTTTGTTCTTTTCACATTTGGTACGGCTGAAAGACCTTCAATATTTCGCTTGAAACCGGCCTCAGAAGCAATAACAACAGTGGCACCGTGTGCAGGAAGCTGATAGAAAACAATTTGGCGGGTGCGAGCAATTTCCTCGGCATTTTCATATAAATTTCGGAACCATTCTTATTTTGTTTTGGTGAAGTATTACACCAAATAAAGCTTTCGTAACAACCAAACAAATCAAGCTCTTTTTGTTCTAGTATGACGTGGTTTATATCGAGAAAAACGTTTGAATTAATCCGCGGTTTACGACATAAATATATTTAAAGTGAATATTTGTGTGTGGATGGGAAGAAAGGCGATTTCCACGTCCGAAAGAAGGCTGATCAAAAAAAGAAAGTGCACCACCTGAGCTGCCACGCTCAAACGTTTATTTTCTAGTGATGCCAAGTTTCATCGTAATTTTCCCTAGCTTCACATTTGTCACTTTTTGTGCCATCCGAATTTTTTTTTTTTTTTTTTCAGGAAGTACAGACTGCGTGCCATACTGGTCCGGAAATATCATCACGTACGATGGGGACGAAACGTCTTTGAAGGGTATCGTTCCAATGAAATTGGCACTGCATACCCGCGAGTGTGGGATGATATTTCAGTTCGTCCCATTGGCGCTAACATATGTAGGCGTTACTGGCAGAAAAACAAACACAGCGCGCAAAGCGGCATACGTGGAATAAGTCAGCCGTGCCGACACAGTGGCAGACATGATCGAGAGACCAAATTCATCGCGTCGCACGGCGCGGGTCCATCGTTGTCGCTGCCCCACAAAACAACGTCGAGTTGAGAAAACTATAAAACCTCATCTCCACGAGACACGAAGCATAACTACTATTGGAGCACTTAACGACGCAGCAGTTCATGCTGTCAACCCCGCGCAACTGCACCGCTTCGACCTCAATGCGTATCAACGTACGTGGCGTGGTTTCGTTTCGCTGGGGTTCTCACTGCCTACCTTCGGTAATGGCCGCGCGGCGGCGCGCCGGTCGCGTAGCACGGAGTGTATACCGCTTGGACCAGACATTGTGCGTTTATCGGCGTTTGTCAGCACGGCAGTCCTTCCATCGCTTCCCCGGCCACAAGCACGTGCTCATCCGTTGTCCTTTAGCTGCGCACTCAGAGCTCGGGCTACAACGTGGCTCGGGCGTCGAGGCGTTATGTAAGGTATAGAAGGCTCGCACTGGAGGCCGGGAAAGTGAAGGCCTTCCCCTGTCCTTCTTATTCCCCCTCCGTGGCTATATAGTAGGTTTTTAGCATGCTGGGTTATGTACAGGGTGGCCCCCAAAAAACCGTGCCGGGTTTTATTTACCGCAAAAGTAAACTACACATCACGGAACGCTCTTCCTCCAGCCAGATGTAGCGCCAGCGGTTCAACCCAGATGCCAAAGTTTAAAAACTTTATCTTAATAAAAAAAAATATATATAAGTGATTTTCTTAAATGTTTTTAATGGGGAAATGGTAGCCGACTGAGCTCTCGAATACGTGGAGCTGAATGGTGCCAGTTACCGAAACGGGCAAAAACGGGCTCCATTTTTTTCATAGAAATTTTTAGAAAATCACCGATATAACCGTTTTGAACGAGATAGCGGTAAGTTTTGAAATGTGTTGGCATCTGCTTCGGACCGCTAGCTCGACATTTGGGCGGAGAATGAGCGTTCGGCGAAGCCTACATTATTTTGTACATAAAAAAACAATCGAACAAACATACGTTGTAGATTGTTTTAGGGGACGCCCTGTATTTGAAGCGTACTAGTGCCGCCGAGACCAACCACGCGTGAGTCATCCTCTCGAGCTTGGAGGACGACAGCGCATTAAAAACTTCAGCGTCGGCGTCATACCGGTCGTGGCAGTTCAGTTACATCGGTAGCACTTAATAATCTGATATGTTGTTCGGACATTTCGTTTCTTACATTAACTACGCTTTGCAGAAACTAATGGCGATCACCAATTGCGACCGTAATGGAGATCACACCATATTTAGACAAATACGATACGCTTCCCTAAACATTTAAGCGAAGATAGACAGTTTTAAGGTAAGATATACTGGAAGCACTACTTTCTAACAAAAGCCCGTGCGTCTACTTTCCCGCACAACACTCGGAGAGCCAATCGCCGCAACTTGCGGAGGCAGCTCAGTGAATGACGATGCAGAAACATGTTTAGACCAAAAAACGCAGTCTGAGTTGTGACATTAAACAATGCAAAACGTCAGGCTTGCATTGCTTAATATCACAACTCAGACTGCGTTTTTATAGGTCTAAATATATGTTTCGGCATCGTCATTTGCTGAGCTGCCTCTGTAAGTTGCGGTGATTGGCTCTCCGAGTGTTGTGCGGGAAAGTAGACGCACGGTTTTTTTTTTTTTTTTAATTGTAACTTGATGTAGGCAGAAAAAAAAATATTCAAGAATATATTCCTGACTGCAACCCATAGTAGGTATGTTTAGACACTTCTGCGAAGTCATCAGTTTAATGTCCGTTTTGTTTCAGTTAGACTGCTCTGAGTCAGTATGCTGCTTTCAACATAAATACCGAATTAACGACAAGGTTTTTTTTTTTTCTGTTGTGTAAACAGTTTTTTTTTTTCTTAATATTTTTGACGGTAAGGTACGCACGGTCGATGCCCGGGTGGTCAGAGCGTTTTCGAGCTGCAACCTTCTCCCTAATAAATAATTCTGTGTTTGTTGAAAAAATATGCATTTATATAATTATAATTAGCGTTATTATTATTTCGTTATGGGCAAGCGTATGTGTATGTATGTATGTGCAACCAAACGTTATGCTTACCAGGTCTATCGTCTGTGTGGTGCGGCCAAGATGAAAACAAACAAACAATAAAGCGTGGTTACCCTTGTGAGCTTTAGTATATCTGCATATTGAAAATGCGCTTTTAATGCTGGTATGGTACCATAGCCGCGTGACAGCATTTGTGCCATAGAATATCTCTATGTTCAGTGAAAACTGCTTGCTGAAACCTTCCGTGCAACACGTTAGATGACAATCTCTGTATTAGATCAGGGGATATTAGAACCTTCGTATGTTTGTCCATGTGAAGCATCGTCATTTCTTTTTTTTAATTAAACAGTGTGCGGACTATTAGGAATCATGACTGCATCTTTTTCTCTGCAGAACGCACTCTTAATACACCCTGATGTTGAATGTGGGTTTTGAAAGCACGTGATATCTCGCTCGAGCTTACGAAATAAATAAATAATTAAATACGAAAAAGAAGCGAAAACTGCCACGAAATGAAGATGTGCCATGCGGTCGGAAAAAAACGAGCACGACATCAACTCCAACGTAATAAACCTTCCTGAAATAAACGCATACAGAGAAAGGTGCGTTCCCGGTAGGGATGCCGCGAACTTTTTTCGAATCGAAGTTTCGATGATCGAATCAAGCGATTCGGAAGGTTCGAAAGATTTCGCATTTTCGAATTTTCTATATCGTAAAATTCGACGGAAGTCGAATTTTCGAACTTGTTAAGCTAAGACGTTCGGCGCTTTTCGAACCGTCGAACTTATTACGCTAAAAAATTCGATCCTTTTCGAACTTTCGACCTTATCACACTGGAAAATTCGATGCTTGTCGAACTTCCGAACTTGACTGACCAAAAAATTCGATGATTTTCGAACTTTCGAATTTCTTGCGCTAAAAAGTTCGAAGCTGTTCGAACTTTCGAATTTTCTATGCTAAGGAAATTAATAATTTTCGAACTTTCGAACTTATTTATCAATAGAATTCGAAAAGTTTCGAACTTTCGAATCCTGAAAAGTCAGAAGTTCGACGAACTTCGAACTTTTAGCGTAAAAGTTCGACGTTCGTCGAACTTCGAAAGACCGGCGGACGGTTTCATTTGAATTCAAGTAGTGAGGTACATTCGTAATTTTTTTTTCTCGAACTTTTACATGCGGTGTTCCGTTCTTTACGAAAGACAATGCCGTTTATTTCAATGTTCTGGCATGCTTAGTTTTAAAGAAATAAATTCCCGAAGGAGCGAGGAAGGACGACGGGTTTTTGACGATTATCGTTTATGCCAGATTTGAAGCGCGATGTAGCCGAAGCTATTTATGGTAGAGATGTTAAACTTTTTTTAAGAATGATCTATGTATAGCCTAGATAAGTGTCGTCTTAAGATATGACTATTAATATTCAAGGTGAGTTTCGAAGAAATGTCCAAACATGTATCTACATGCAATTATGCCCTAAACTTGGTATTTATTTTCGTTTAAGTTGTTTGAGGTATCGCATTTAAATTAACACCACAGACAGTATATATCATTGCCATCTGCAGAATACAAACTAATGTATTTATTGTTTTTTTCACGTTAAGGAATAAATTAACTCATGGGAGAAGATTTCTAATATTGTTCAAGTTCAGCACGTCATTAAAAGAAAACATTTGTTTTCGCTTCACGTTCCTGGGACGTGTTTCTTTTAGCCTGTACACATTTTTGGTAGGAGAAAGTTATTTCGAAGTTCTGAACCTCTGAATATGCAAGAATAACAACACATCCGGCGAGTTCTTGATAGTTTTTTCTTTCTCCAGCTTTTTATTCCCGCATTTATTATTATTATTATTTTTTTTTTTTTACCATTGGCACAGTTATTTAGGTCGTAAAGACATAGCTTTGAACTTCCGAACCACTAAGCATGTGACGAGTAGTGCCTTCTGACAACGAGTTTCTAACAATGACCATCTACGCGATCTTTTATGCAGTGAAGAGCGACAGTAGCTATACCTAGGCATAAATAATTTCAGATTAAAATAAGCTCGACCACGCCCTCTTTCCCCGTATTGTTTTCTTTAACAGTCCAAAATATCTGGAAGGGGGGAAGGGGGGCTAAGGCCTCCCCCCGCCCCCTCCCCTCTTCCCTCCCCCGTTTTTCCTCTTCCGACGCCACTTGTATGGTAGAACGCTCCTCGACCCCGAGTTGTGTCGGCTTCTGTGCTTTTTGTGAGGCGATTCCTCCGTCCCAAGAAAATAAACCTCCAGGACAATTACAAACTTAACTTACTATATGCCAGCGTCACTCGGGCGGCGTTCGATCGAATTACTACCAGCGTGCAAGGTGTGGGGAGGTAGTTTGCCAGGTCGCTTCAAGGTTTTTCTGAGCCTCAACCTCCTGCCCGCCCCTGGCCATTTCGAACTGGATGAGTATCGTAAAACAGTGCACGTTAAAGACCCCCCCCCCCCCCTCCCGGGCTGGCGGTCACAATTACTGATCTATGGTCACACGTCACTCTGCACTGCCAAATATTCCAGCATATCCGGGACACTTGTCGTCTCATTTAATGGCCTGACCAACTTCGCAGAGCCTAGGTATAACACCCTAACTTTTCTAAACTTGATTTCGTGAAAACCAATGAGTCGTGAAAACGTTATTTGAAACTGAAACTGTGGAGGAACTTGAAAACTGGACTTCGAACTTTGAAAACTTGGACTTTAAAAAGATTCAAAATCTTCGAAGTTTTTTTTTTTTTTTTTTTTTTAAATTCAGCGTTAAAAGAGAATCGAAACTTTCGAACTTTTCGAACTTTATGCAGAAAGAAATTCGAAATATTCGAATTGTTCGAACTTCATGTCTATAAAAATTCGAAGCGTTCGAAGTTTTCGAATTTCATTTCCAAAGAATTTCGAAATCTTCGAAATTTTCGAACTTCAGATCTTAAGAAATTCAGATTTTTCGAATATCTCGAATTTCAAGTTAGAAATGTTTGAGATCTTCGAATTTATCGAACCTCAAGTAAAAAATATTCGAAATATTCGAACCCGAAATTTTAGAAACCGTGAAAGCTTCAAACTTTTCGAATTCGAAACTCTACTGTGATCGAAAGTTGCGAATTTTTCGAATTCGAACCTCGGTCGGTACGAAAATATCGAAATTTTTCGAAATCGAACCTCAGTTCGCTTCGCAAATATCGAAACCTATCGAAATCGAACCTAGGGTGGTTCGCGACATCCCTAGTTCCCGGTGACCTTTTTTTTTCTTTTACTCTTACGGAGGAAAATACGCGTAGCGACGTTCTGTGCGCTCTATGTACACTCATTTCGTTCTGCGTGTGTTTCCTCGTACAGAAATTCTTTCTCCACGCATTTATGGGGGCACTATCTCTGTGAAATGAAGTTCTTTCTCTTGTTTCCGCCATGTTGCATCACGTTTTTATGTTGCTGCTACGTGCGACGAAACGGAAAGTGCTTCCGCTTGCTCCGTTTCAAATTTTTGCACATTTTTTTTTTTTATAAGCTTCGTTTATTTATTTTTTGTTCTTTCTCCTCACGCCGCCTGTTTACATAATATATATATATATATATATATATTGTCTCGCAGTAAGTTTCAAGGCGACTAATTTGGAACGACGGGAGAGCAACGCGACGAGCTGGCCGACACAATAAAGCCCGGAGTCGGAAGCACATTGTATGTGTATAATGTGTATATATATGTATATATAAAAACAAAACGAAAAACAGCAATTGAGAGACCAAGAAGTAAACATCGTTTAAAAAAGGAAACGCGTGAAATTGACCCCACGAAACTCCCAGCGAAAGCGTGTCGTCTGCAGGGTTTCGTCCGCTCGTCAACCGTCACTTTACCTCGTCTGCTTTCGTTTTGTTCTTTCCCCTCTTTCTTCCCCCCGGCCATTTTTGTTCTTATTTCGTTTCGCTCCACTTCGGGGAAAAAGAAATGCACGCTACGTTTATTTAGCTAGAGCGGAAATGAGTCAGTTTACATAAAATTGCTGCCCAATTCTTGTACGGGTGAGCGCGCTATAGGCGCTTGCTTAGCAATAATAACTAAAACGTAAAAAAAAAGAAGAAAAATGTTACAGGTTGGCAAAATATTTCCTAGATTGTGCTTGCTCTGCAACCGGAAACAGGGTCTCGACTCCACAGTCTGATTCCGTTTAGTCATGGCCTCCGTCTTGCTCTTATTTCCGGGCCATTTGAATACATGTTGGCTGCGTACGGTGCGGTGTAACCACGTTGCTTTCCGAGAAAGCGGAACGACCTCCTGCAAATTTTTGTAACTTCCAGCTAAAATGAAGGCAGTTGCAAGAACACTGCAACGCACAAGATCTAAGCCGTACGGGATGCACGACGCGGCTATTTGTTTTTAATGTTGACTGTTTGTTTTATCCGTTGAAAGCGTTCACGCTTTATGCCTGAAATGTAAATAAGGTACAAAAATCGGGTTTTTCGAAGTTGCAATGCGTGACACCCTCCGTCTACGATGGTGAGAGCCACGACACCTCGAAGTTTATAACGCTGTTCGAAGTCGCGGATGCTGTTCTGTTTTCCTCAGCAATCTCGACAAGATAGCGAACCAACACCGCGATACCACAGATTAGTTGTGTGGTACGTGTTTGTTTGAAGAGGTGGATGTCAGTAAGCCCCAAAGGGCGTCTGGGTTGCGGTGCGCTAACACGCTGGAACACCGATCCCCTATATGTGTATACGTTTTTACTCGCACGACTAATACCTCGCTAACCTCAGCGGACAGTGTCCCTCTTCAGTGGTAATACCATGATCGTTAAAATAATCATTAATAGCTTAAAACAGATAAAAATACAAACGAACGTCGGGCGGGGTTTATTACGTTTATGCTTCCTGCTTCGCGATTCGCTCTTCAACTTTGTCATTGGCCAACGCGACAATCTCGTCGATCATAAGACGCTCGAGATTCGCTTCGCCTTCTGCCTTATTAAGCTGGTAGTCACCTAATCACCATCTGAATGGCGGTGTTTGACGTCTTCGCGATCATATATACCGGACCGTGCCTCTATAATACTGCTTCGCGATGCGCAATTTGCCTCGTTGTCTCGGGACAGTTTTACGACCCTGTGTAATACGCTGCACTTTGGAAAGATGCTTCGTCTCATCAACAGCTAAGGCAACTGGAGCTTTATGCATACATTAGAGGGGTCGGGTCCCCGAAAGCTTGCGGTGATCTGGACCTCCTAAAAATATCTCGGCAAAAAAGGGGCACCGAAAAAAGAGTAAATGTCGCCATGTTGGCGAACTGCCAAGAACGAAGAAGTGAAATCGGTCATGCATTTATTTTTTAGATGGTTAGATATACTTTCGCGCTGCCGTTTGGGCTGCCCTAAGAGACTGGTTACTCCTCCTTCTTACTGAGTTTAATGGCGAGTGAGTAACGGGACTCGTCAGAGAAACGCAGTCCCAGCAGCGGGGAAGGTCAAGAGCAGACGACCGTGAAGAGCCGCGCTCCATTCAACCGATCTGTCGTCTGCTTCGCGGCGGCCGCCATCTTGGCTCATTTTCCGCCATACCGGCGACGCCCTTGACGCTGCTGCAGATTGCTTCTTCTTTTTTTTTTTTTGTGTGTGTGTGTGTGTGTGTGTGTGCCTGCGTTTGACATCGGGAATATATTTTCTTCTCGTCTTCCTTCTTGCATCACGTGTCAATAAGGGAGGCCGTGTCAGCAAGTCGTGGCGAAGGCTTCGCTCAGCCATCTTTGTTTGCTAGCTTTCTTGTCTCGTGGAGTGTGCGGCCCTGGATGCCCCCATTTCGGTACTTTTACTCTTCCAGCCGTTTGTTTCGTTTTCTCTTACGTTTTGTTATTTCAGCGAGTAAAGAGTAATGGACGGCGCCACCATCTATGACGACTTATTTTTGCAGTCGTCTTCGGTTACGATACTCTTATGCGTTGCTCGCTTCATTGAGTGTGCTTCAGCGGGCACCGCCACCTTTGTTTATTTACTTCTGCGGACATCATCGGTTTCCCCTCTTCGCTGCACTATGGGTACCGCAGCAGGCGGCGCCATTTTTGTTTGTTTAATCTTGCTCCCATTTTTGGTTTCCTCTCTCCATCTTCTTAGATGCATACTTCGTTTCACCGTAACCTGACAAAAAAGTGAACACTGCAATCGGAGCAGCGGAGGCTCATGACGTCATAACTAACTAGCTAGCCCTTACCAAAGGAACAAGGGCGAGAGCGTAACGCAAGCAGTTGGAGAAAGAGGTGAAGGAGGAACTCCGCTCCTTTACGGACCCTCTTTCGTGTGTCCCAGACGTCGCTGTTGTCCCCCTCAAACTTCTCGCCTGTCGCTCAAAATGTGTACATAAGCTGCTTTCCTCCCTCTCCCGCCCGTGGCTTTGACAGCGCTGCACGCAACTAGTGAGATAGAGTGTAGTCACGTGTCTTTCTGCGACGCACTGATTGGGTCACCGGGACCGCGTAGACTTCGCCGTTTTCCATGTTGCGGATGAGCACCGCCGCCATCTTGGTCTGTTTTGGTGTTTTTCTTTGCCGGCTAGCTCGCGACGCGTCTTGCGTGGCGTTCGGCGGAGGAACACTACTAAATGATGGATGCACGGAAACGAGCGAGGAGATTTGAACACGTTTCAGCAAGCACGCGACCGAGCGGCGATCACCCGTCCGTGGAACGTCGGTTGTCGATCCGTTCTGTTATGCAAGGTCGTCG
Source organism: Ixodes persulcatus (assembly GCA_013358835.2). Taxonomy (NCBI): domain Eukaryota; kingdom Metazoa; phylum Arthropoda; class Arachnida; order Ixodida; family Ixodidae; genus Ixodes; species Ixodes persulcatus. The sequence goes on from JABSTQ010010397.1 coordinate 164,904, forward strand.
ACGGCAGACGACGACGCGTGCACAAAAAGACGAAAAAAAAAACAAAAAACATTGTCCGCTCGTAAACTTGTCTCGCTTGTATCGGATCTTTCGGCGCGACTTTCTGTTGTTTTGTGTCCCCGTTCTTGCTTCCTCCGTCCTCCGTCGGCGGGGCTTCATTCGTCATACATGTTGTTGATGCCCTCGCGCTGACAGCTTTTCCGCTCTTTACCTTCGCTTCGAATGTGGACGGGGTCGTTTTGTTCGACCGTCTCCGTACTCTTTATGTGTTCTCCGTGCCCGCGACAGCGCATTCCAGTCACATATATCCTCGTGCGAGCCCCGATCGACGATGCCAAGATGATTTTTGCTGTCTCAAGAAGGGCACTGATCGCGCGCACTGTCCACGAGGTAGCGCGTGAAACTTTTCTTTAAACCGCCGTCTTTCCGCTCACGCATCGAACGAAAGATGCGGTAGACAGAATGATCTGCGGACACACACGTTCGAAGATAGTTTTTGCTTCATACATGCGTATGTTCCGAACATGTCCGCAGAGAGTTTCATTGCATGACCAACGTGAAAAGACCGCCATACAAGGAACAAACACGGCCCAGGCAGTGTACGGGGACTGTGTTTTATACAGCGATGCCGGTTATGGCCTCTTCCCACCACTGGAAATAACGTCCGTTGTTTGATGTTGTAGTAGCAGCACTTGTTCATGTAGTAATCTAGTGCTTGTTGATGTTGTTGTAGTTGGCGATGTAGGGCGTCCGTCGATGACGTTGCAAACTCCTCGAAAAAGATTGCCCGCCGCTCCCTGGAATCGAGCCTGGGTCCGCGCTACGTGTGAGGCGGAGACTTGAGCACTGAGCCACGTCACGGCGTTAACAATCCACTCTAAACTTGGGGGGGGGGGGGTAGGGGTAGGGGTAGGGAGGCAGGGGAGGGGGAGGGGGGGGTCTTGTAGTACCCTAAGTTCTCCGTAAGGAAGACAAATATAGCCCATAGCAAAATGCCACCGTAGTAACTGCCAACGTCAAGAGCACGTGCCGGGAGACGCACGTTCGCGCGCTCCGGAACAGAAAAGAGACAAAAGTCTTGGGGGGGGGGGAAAGGAACAAATGCATAAGCGTTCGGAACAAAAACAGACGTCTATTTTGTACCGAAGGCTATCTTTCACGCACCCCACTGACCCACGGCTGTGCGTGAACGCGGCGCCGATGCCCAACGCCTTCGCCGTGGCCGTATCGCAGCTGTCGCTGTAACCCTACTGTGGATTAAAGGACTGTTCACACTCTTGCGACCGAGTTCGACCGAGAGAGACCAGACCGGTTTTTAATGGTGAATTCCACTCGTAGATCCGGAGCGCTTTCCAAAATCCGCGAGGGAGGCAAAATTCCGCTCCGTGGGACCCGCTCCGAATCGACGAGGGGAAGATAAACTCGCCTTTTTGGAGCGACCTCCCCCACACCCCTCCCCATCGCTTTCCCCTCCGCCGTTCAAAATGGCCGCTGCTCGAACTTGACCAGGCGCTGACTTGACAAGCCCACCAACGCCTGAGCCGACTGATCTTTCCGACGCAGAAATAACACGCGCGCGACACAGGCCGGGCGAAATTATACGTACCACGGCGCTCATGTCGCAAATAACGAAGACGTCCGCGTTCGGCACCGTCACATACCTTTCGGCCGCGTCGAAGCGGCGGGGCACGGACAGCGATTGCCAGCGGTGGAGTTCAGATTTCTGGTACGACTTTAATAAACACAGAGGTAACAAACCATCACTTGCACGGTCGTTGCCTAATCTCTTCTTGCTTTATTGCACGGGAAAACGCCGGCGGAGTGCCGTGTAAAAAGGTACACAATCATTGGCTGCGGATGAACAGGCCTAACCTTGCGTCTGCCTCCGGCTTTCCTGTCGTTCTTCCTCTCACGATCACAGATGTCAGCACTTACGATTTACCACGCTCCACAGTCCCGGCTTTGTATCCCTGATCTACGCGAGGTAGAAGCGTTCGAGCCGTCACAATCCCACGTAAACAACCGATGCACCCGAACAGATCCAACTCGACGACCCGTCCGGCCCGCCGACATCGCCAACCTCGCCGCGCATGCGCAAAGGAAATCACGTGGGCCGCTCTGTCAATTTCCGGAGAGATCTGTGAAATCCCGCAGAGCAAGTTCGGCGGAGTTTGAGGCGCTCCGTGGAGCGGGCGTTGCCAGAGATCTACGAGGGGAAGATGACCAGCTCGAGCCAGATCTGCGAGCGGAATATGCGCGCTCCAAATGGAGCGCTTTTGGAGCGCTCGAGATCTGCGAGCGGAATTCACCATAAGCCTCTTGCGATCTCTTAGGACCAGCAGCGGAGCTGGTTCTAAGAGATCGCAAGAGGCTTAAAAACGGGTCTGGTTTCTCTCGGTCGAACTCGGTCGCAAGCTCAATTATTTTCCTTAACACGAGGCGCACAATTGTACGACGTAACGGTCTGTTGATAAGTGTCAACCATGTTGTAGTTGCCAGAGTGAAATTCATGTTTCTGCTGTAGATTGTTTAATAGGTCTAATCAGTTTAATAATTATACTAGTATTTTTTGCTTGACAACCCACCGGACTTTTGTTTAATACACACAAACAGAAACGCCATACGGGAGAAGCAAAAATAAACAGTCATTTACAGTTTTACACACACGTGCTCAAAAATACCGCTCCTAACACGCAAACAAATCCATAATGTTATCGGGTAAGCGCAAAATCGTGCAGTTGGTGCCGGCACATGGTGATTGTTACAGACATGTCGAGGTAAGGTGGAGCGATAATAACCGAATCCCAGAAAGGTGACCGAGTATTTTACGAACCGAGCGAACATTGAAACGTACCATGAAATTTAATTTTGCTAAGGAGCCGAATAAATTAAATAACTGCATTTGCAACGCTCGCAGAAAAGAAAAAATAATCATAATAGAGAGAGTCATGAACAGTCCAAGCGGATAGAGTTGGAGTATATGCATTCATTGTTATGATAAAAGCGCCGCTCAGAATGCCCATCGGAAGCACTTCGAATGACTCTCTTCTGGACATTTTCGACGTTCATGGCCCCTGTTATCTTATCTCCTTTGACTCCGTGACGCGAGGAAATTCACGTCGCGACCTCGCCGTTGTTACTGTTAACTTAAGAAACGAGGGGCGTGACTGGCCCCGAGCGTCTTATGATCTCGTCGCGACCAGATTGACATGTGCTGATAAGAACGCCAAAGGACGAATCGCGAAGCAAGGATCACGAAGCAAGTTATAAGCCCCCACGCAGTGACTATAAGCAACGCCAGGGACTACCGTATTTACTCGAGTAATAGCCTCACTATTTACGAACAAGGCCCTTGCGGCTGCTTTACTGCAGAGCACATATACAGCCAATCATAGCGTTGCGCAAAAATAACATAGCGAATAACTAGATCGAGAACACGATTCTCGGTACAAATGCAATCTTCACAGATGGTATCTTCGCGCGAAGACGTTACCTCTGTCCTGTAAACCGCTGCAATCATGCTGCTGATCGCGGTGATTGGCAAGCCGCATGCTCCGCGGAAAAGCGAACCCTCAGGTTTTCCTCATAAACAGTGAGGTGAATACGGTATGAGGAATTGGAAATGTGATCGAAGGAAGGAGGGCTCCTAAGATGCCGCATCAAGCGAGGTACCATTCCCGATACAGTTCCCACCGCAAAAGAGACACGTGTCTTAAAAGTTGGGACAACAACGAGTTGACAAGAAGTGTGATTGGTATCGCTCCCTACAACTGTCGCGCAATCGCGGTGGCCAAGAAGGGAAGAAAGTAGAAAAAAAAGTGTACATCTTTTGCTACATGTACTGCGTGGCCATTGATATACCAATTGCACATCTCATTGGCTGAACGAATTAAGAAAACAGAATGTGTTGTTACGCATGTGGGGTTTCGCGTTTGCGGATAAATAAAAAAAAACACGAAAAAACGCCGCCAATAAAATTTTGGTCAATTCGGATTTATCCAATAAACTTCGAATTTTCTTGAAAAAAAAAAAAAAAGGTGGCGGTATTTTACAATTGAGTTTGATCAGCACACAGGGTCAATGGTCATGGAAAAATGCCACCACAGTACAGTTTCGGTTTCGCCAGCAAATAAAAAAATTCCTATTGTGTAAAATAAATATTGAGCGAAAAAAAAAATGTGTTTTTTTCGCGCAACATTATTTTTCAGACGTGCCTGTCCTAACCAGGTACACTAGTTTTTTTTTAATTCTAGGTTCAGTGTTTTTTTAAGGCGTCGTAATCGGATTATGGCCGCGCCTTCAGAGGACACGCACTCCACTGATTGCATTTTGTTGGTACCCGATAGTACAACACACACTAAAAAGAAAGGGGATTACCAACAACAGGGAAATGCTTATGGGCGTCAAAACGATGGCCTTGGACGAAACTGGAACGAAACAGCATGACGAAAATATTTGGGAGTTTTAGCAGGTCGTTTTCACACGAACGGTTCGCCCTCGGACGCATCGGCGACGCCACTGCGCATGCGCGCGCGAGTCGTTCGGGACGCCGGGAGGCTCTTCTCGTTCGTTTCTCCCATTCCGGCCGCTGGAGTCGTCACCGCAATGCAGCCAGCACCGTTCACGACTCGGGTAAAAAAAAAGATGGTGGTCGGTTCGGCGACTGACTTCGCCGACCCAGCCGAGCGTTGTGCTTAGGACAGCCGGAGGCGATTTGCCATCCTGTTACTCTGCTTCATTCGCGAGTCTGAACCAAATGATTTCGAGGACTGCTCACAATGGTAACCGATCGTGAATGCTGTAAACTGCGCATACTAGTAAATGTTTGCGATCTGCGGGCAGACTAGCTGCCGTCGCGACCGCGAGCACACGAAATGATTTGCTTCAACAGCACCCAACGTGAACGATCGTTCAAGTTAAAGATGAAGGAGACACACCACATACCTTTACGGTCGTGCAGATACTTTTTACTCCATCTAGCTTCGCAGTTCTTGAAACTCCGACCCGCAAATGTTACGTCGGCCGTCTTGTTTAGATCAGTCGTACGCCGGAAACACGAGCCGCCACGGATTTACACGTTGCAGAATGTTTCACATGTTTACTAGAAGATGGCGCCACCGGTCAAACAAATCGTCGTCATCATTTACACGGTCGCGCCAGTTTCACGATTCGCTAAAATATGTCAAATTTCACGTACGGTTTCACAGAACGGACCAGCTGCACCGTTCATGATTTCGGAACCGTTTGCTCGAAAAACGACTCGCTAAAACTCCCTAATCCCTGGGGAAGGGGAACGGGGACAAAGGACAAACACAAATCTCCAAACACAACAATAGGTGACTGGTGCGCGGCCGAAAAAATCCGCCTGGTCCTGGTGCCGAACCAGCGAACCAGGGAAAGGTCTCTGGTTTGATACCAGGACCAGGCGGATTTTTTCGGTCGCGCACCAGTCACCTAGCTGTGGAGGTTTGTGTTTGTCCTTTGTTCCCCTTCTCCAGGGATTATTTTCTTCATTCTTGTTTAGCTCGCTTGCACTTTTTCATTCAATTGTATTGCCATCTAACCTTTAAAATGCAAGCCGTTCACCCATGTTGGTGGTAGCTGACAAAATCCGTTTGCTCTACTGACGTCTTACTCCTCGTTAGCTCAGTTGGTAGAGCGCCCCACTAAGTGGAGAGGTCCCCGGTTCGTTACCAGGACCAGGCGGATTTTTTCGGTCGCGCACCAGTCACCTAGCTGTGGAGGTTTGTGTTTGTCCTTTGTTCCCCTTCTCCAGGGATTATTTTCTTCATTCTTGTTTAGCTCGCTTGCACTTTTTCATTCAATTGTATTGCCATCTAACCTTTAAAATGCAAGCCGTTCACCCATGTTGGTGGTAGCTGACAAAATCCGTTTGCTACTGACGTCTTACTCCTCGTTAGCTCAGTTGGTAGAGCGCCCCACTAAGTGGAGAGGTCCCTCGTTCGTTACCAGGACCAGGCGGATTTTTTCGGTCGCGCACTAGTCACCTAGCTGTGGAGGTTTGTGTTTGTCCTTTGTTCCCCTTCTCCAGGGATTATTTTCTTCATTCTTGTTTAGCTCGCTTGCACTTTTTCATTCAATTGTATTGCCATCTAACCTTTAAAATGCAAGCCGTTCACCCATGTTGGTGGTAGCTGACAAAATCCGTTTGCTCTACTGACGTCTTACTCCTCGTTAGCTCAGTTGGTAGAGCGCCCCACTAAGTGGAGAGGTCCCTGGTTCGTTACCAGGACCAGGCGGATTTTTTCGGTCGCGCACCAGTCACCTAGCTGTGTTTGGAGATTTGTGTTTGTCTTTTGTCCCCTTGTTCCCCTTCTCCAGAGATTATTTTCGTCATTCTTGTCCAGCTCGCTTGCAGCTTTGCATTTAATTGTATTATCATCACGGAACAGCAACCGTTTTCTAAAATGGCACTTATTCACTAAATGGGAAATTTGTGTCGGCAACATAACAACAGTTAATTACTTCCGAGAGCCACTGGTTCCAAGGTTAGTCAACCTAAAAATCTCTATTATCCCCGGAGAAAAAGATTCGTGTTTTTTCTCCGAAAAAATAATTACGCATCATCGAAGCGCAGTTTTCGCCCAAATGTAGCGATATCGGTGCGGACCAGATGCTGTGACGTGCAATTGTAATCCTTAAAGTTTTTTCTCTTTTCTTTTGTGGAAAGGGGGGGGGGGGGTTGTTTTAAAAGGGTTTTCAAAATGACTCGAACCAATGACACCAAAAGCTTGCCGTTTTCAAATCCTAAAGTCATGAGCGACTTTCAGAAATTTGAAATGGTAAAATGACGGCCGGCGTTAGCCACGAATGCATGCCTGGCGGCTGGTCCACTCCTAACGCAGAAGGGGACCAATGGGCCCCCTTCTGCGTCAGGAGTGGTGACGTCAAGCCACAAAGTATTGCATCAAGCCCCTTTGGCGCGTTTTTTTTTTTCTTTCATCTTTTTTTTAATTTTGAAGCACGAGAAAACGTTTTGCAGCCTTTTGATTTTACGTCGATATTTTGCGCTGTTATTCGCCGCAGCGCGCTTACCTTGCAAGGTAAAGAGGGAGCATATGCAGCTTTAGGGAATTGTGATTGCATCCGTAAAAATGACAGAGAGTCGTAAAATCGCAAAATTTTGGGATACAACAAGTCACGGCTATTACGTGATTCCGTGAAAAGAAGAAATATTTCCTTCATGAATTCTCGAAAAGAAGAAGAAACATACCAGAAGATGTTTCTGGAGAAGGAAGAAGATTAGACAACGCGCAGCAGAGCAGCTGCGCAATTTGCCAAAAGAGGAGCGCTAACGCAACCGAACTTTACGAACGCATATTTCGCTTCTATCGTCGGATGATACGACAACAGATGCCAAGGAATTCGTAGCCAGGAAACTTTTCCCATCGCTGAGGTTTCTTTCTCTGGGTGTTGGCATGGTGCTCTGCGAGACCGACTGATATGACAGTCTTCGCCCTTACGACACGTCAAACGTAAGAAGTCCACTGCTCTAGATAGCATCCCATCTTCAGCCCGATGTCCTTCGGGGGCTTTTGTCGCACTCCATTCTGGGACCTAAACGTAACATGGAACACGGACAACCCCCTTCTCACACCGTGCTTCGAGGACACCATCCTTACATGGATCCCATTCCTGGTTCTGGCGCTATCTCTGCCCTTCAAGATGGCCTCATCTTTAGGCGCAATGGTTGTGCCTTATCCGCATACGCTGTTGATCTACGCGAAGTATACCATGACAGCTTACCTGTGCATTATTCACGCCTCATCTACCTACGTGAGTGCGACGGAAGACACTCCTGCGTCCGAGTTCACTGCGTCCATTGTCGACATGATGGGCTGCTGCGTAGCGATTCTGTACCAAGTGGTCGACCAGAGACGAGCTCGAAAAACTTCCGACCTCTTGTTCACGTACTGGGCGCTACGAATGCTAGGGCGCTTGCCCACCTACTACAGGATGCTCCGAAGCACTTTCAGTACGCTCAGCGACTTGGTTCCGTCCGCCCACAACTACACGGTTGCCATGATCGTGTTTCCGGTCACCTGCTGCCTCGTGGTGCTCTACTCTTTCACGGAACGGCACAGCAATGACATCACCAGAACTTGCCCTATGGACGTTGCCTCTGTCCCTTCTACCATCAGCTTCGAGTGGTTCACACCACTCATGGTCACTGGTTTTCGCGACACGCTCAAAGTCGCAGACCTCTTTGAAGTGTCCAAGAAGTTGAAGACCGTCCACAACTACGCCAAGTGGATGCAAGCCAACGACGACACGATCGAAGGCTACCGTCTCGTCAGGTCGCTCGCCCGCACCTTCTGGCCCTCGGTGCTCAAAGCTTCGTTGATACACGCAGTCTTTGCTCTTTTCAGAACGTTGCCCTCTGTCCTGCTAACCTTGGTCATCAGATACGTCTCTTCGGACCAGGAGACGTGGAAAGGCTATTTGTACGGGGTCGCCATCTTTTTGGCGAGCAAGATCGCCATGACCCTTCTTCGTCATTGCACCTTTCACTACGTCCTGCTTGGCTTGCAAATCAGAGGCGTCCTGGTGAGCGCGGTCTACCAAAAGACACTCCGCATCGCAAGCGCTTCGCTGAGGAGGTACACCGTAGGGGAGATCTCTAACCTGGTGACAGTAGATGCGGACAAAGTTTACCAGTCTTCCCTCCTCATTGGCCACGGATTTACAGCCTTCTATTTGATCGTGGTGGTGACCATGTGGCTCTGGTTCTTTGTGGGCCCTCCCGCTTTTTCCGTGCTCGTTGTCGTCATTTTGGTATTACCTATAACGTATGTACTCAGCCGGATTGGCAGCGGACTAATGCAGGAAGTAATGGTGTTGAAGGACAGCAGACTGATGCGCGCTGCTGAGGCTCTTGCCAACATCCGGACACTCAAGTTTTACGCATGGGAGATCCCTTTCATGGAACGCATCCTCAGCATCCGTGAAGAGGAAGTGGCAACACTCAAGCGCTTTGCCACTTCGTCGGCCTTCATGAAACTGTTCTGGTTCAGTCTCCCATTTATGCAGTCGCTTTCCGTTTTCACCGTCTACATGCTAACGAAGGGACTGACCACGCTGGATGTCGAGACCGGCTTTCTGACTATCACCTTGTGCAGCATGCTTCGGAATCCGTTATCCGCCTTTCCCGACCTCGTCGCAAATTTGATCCAGACACGCATCGCTTTTATCCGGATCGCGGAGTTTTTGGACGCCGACGAGAAGGACCCCGGCCTTATCGGGGAAGACGCCGGATCTGGAAACGCGATTCGAATCGAGAACGCGTCTTTTGCGTGGTCCCGAGTGTCGGAGGAACCACCCCTTCTGAAGAGCATCAACTTGACCGTTAAAAAGGGGCAGTTGGTTGGTGTTTTCGGCCTGGTTGGCAGCGGAAAATCATCCCTGCTCACTGGAATGCTGGGGGAGATGCACCTAATCGAAGGTACCATTGACATCGCCGGATCGGTCGCCTACGTACCTCAGAGGGCATGGGTCATCCAAGGGACTATTCGCAAGAATATCACCTTTATGAACGACCTTGACAAGCACCTGTATAAGAAGGTTATTGATAGGTGTTGCCTGAGGAGCGACTTCGACATGCTCATGGATGGTGACAAGACGGAGATAGGAGAAAAGGGCATAAACCTGAGCGGCGGCCAACGGCAGAGAATTGGCTTAGCTAGGGCGGTTTACCTTAACAAGGACGTGTACCTGCTGGACGATCCACTAAGCGCTGTTGATGCGCTCGTCGGCTCTCTCATCTTTAACAAGGTGATTGGTCCGCATGGCATCTTGCGAAAGAAGACCAGGATCCTCGTCACTAATGACTTGTTTCTTCTTAGGAGTGCCGACGTCGTCGTATTTATGCAAGACGGGGCTATCACAGATTGTGGCACTTTTGGCGAACTTGTAGCCAAAGATGGCACTTTCGCGAAAGTCGTGTCCGAGTACTCTGAACATCCAGTAGAAAGAAAACGTAGCAATCAGATGTTGCATGTGCTCAGCGTTATGAGCGAAACGTTCGAGACAAGCATCACCATGTCCGCTGCCACACGACCCAACGCTCTGATTTGTGCGGAAACGGTTGAGGTCGGCTCCACCAAGAGAGAAGTCTATATTAATTACCTCAAACACATCGGAGGCCTCATCTGTCTCACCTCATTCGCCAGTTACGTAGGCTGCCGCGTGTTTGACATCGGTGGTGGTCTCTGGATAAAAGGCTGGAGTACGGACGCTTACCTTCCCGCGGTGCAGCAGACGGTATCCAGAAGAACCATTCGCATCGTGGTGTTCGCAGTCATCGGGTTGTTAACCGGGCTCTTCGCATTTTTAGCCACCTCCGCCCTGAGCGTCGGAGCGATCAAGGCTGCCCGAAACTTGCACGAAAACATGGTCAGATGTATCTTCGAAGCCCCCATGAGCTTCTTCGACGGTACTCCACTGGGAAGAATCCTGAACAGAATAGGCAAAGACGTTGACCAGCTTGACGTCCAGTTGCCTCTTACGGCGAACATATTTCTCGAAATGGTCTTCCAGTTACTCGCCATGTGCATGCTCATCAGCATTGTCCTCCCGCAGTTTCTCCTCATCGCCGCACCTCTGTCGTTGCTCTACGTCCCTATTCGGAGCCTCTACTCGCGAACGCTGCGGCAGCTGAAGCGCCTGGAGTCTGTCACTAGATCACCCATGGTCAACACACTCGCAGAAACACTAGACGGCCTCAACACAATCAGAAATTACGGTGCTGAAAACGTTTTCTTCGACAGGTTCGTAGAGGAAATCGATTCCGCGCAGAACTGCACATTTTGTCTCCTGGTCTCTAAGCACTGGATGGTCAGCCGTCTAGACCTTATCGGGTGCTCCATGGTGCTCGCCACCTCTTTCCTCATCGTCTACTGGAAGGACAGCATGTCTCCTGGTACAGCCGGGTTACTGCTTTCCTACGTCTTCACATCGACGTTCGCCTTCAACAACTTGGTCCATTTCGCTGCCGGCGTGGAGACCGCCATAGTTTCGTCCGAGCGTGTCGAAGAGTACTCCAAGGTCGAGAGCGAAGCCCCACGGCACGTGGAACCGAGCCCACCAGAGAGCTGGCCGCAGAATGGAGTCATCACGTTCGTCAACTTCAGCGCCCGGTACAGAGAAGGGATGCGGCCTTGCATACGGGACGTCAACATAGAGTTCTTGGCATCCGAGAAAGTTGCCATCGTTGGACGGACAGGCGCCGGAAAGTCGACGCTGACCTTAGCCCTCTTCAGGATCATCGAAGCGACAAAAGGCTCTATTCTCATTGACGGCGTAGACATTTCCGAAGTTGGACTGCATGATCTAAGGTCCAGGTTGACCATCATCCCTCAAGACCCAGTTCTCTTCAGTGGTACCTTGCGGATGAACCTGGATCCCGAAGACCAGTACGATGACACTGATCTGTGGCAGGTCTTAGAACAAGTCAACCTGAAGGGTCGCTTCGCAGAGGGCCTCAAGACCGTTATTTCTGAAGGCGGCACGAACATAAGCGTGGGTCAGAGACAGCTCGTATGTCTCGCCAGGGCAGTACTCAAATCAACCAAGATCCTCATTCTGGATGAAGCCACAGCGGCCGTGGACGTCGAGACCGATGCTCTCATACGAAGGACCATCAAGACGGTGTTTAGGGACAGCACAGTGCTGACGATTGCTCACCGTCTTAAAACCATTTTGGACTCTGATAGGATTGTGGTGATGGCTGACGGGGAAGTAATTGAAATGGGCTCGCCAGAGAATCTTTTAGCTGATCCCAATTCTGAGTTTCATGCCATGGCTCAAGAGGCTGGTATTGTGTGAATGTACTCTATTTTTATTCAGAGGTCTACATCATTTTCTTTTTAGTTTTTGTTATATTTCTAATTAGTTGTATGAAACGAAATGGACGACTCCAATATGGTCCGATATATCTCTAAGAGGTTGCGCAACAAATGAGTCAATAAATACCTTGTGGCCATATCACTTGTTGGTACATATGCTCTTTGACCTCAGTGATGGAAATACTATGCCATTTGCGTCAAATTGAGGCATGAACAAATATTTGCTTCATCTTGAGCCAAATTTATGTCATTTTTGCTAAGAATTACGCTGCACCTGAACGTAGGTGGAAAATGGTTTATTATTGGTCGATTCTAATATTCGGAGTAGAAGGAAAGAAACAGGGTACAAATACTTACACCACAGTCTCTTCTCACCGTATTCGCCTCGAGACCCAAAATGAATTTTGGGAAGCATGCTTTTGTTTATCTATGGCCCTCTATGAAACACGTTGTGATTCCCTCTATCCACAATGCAGGTGTAGACAAAGCATGTACACTAACGGCGCAGCACGGGCAAGGGTACAGAGCACAAGTTCTTCGCAGTTGATTCCAGTGCACGAGCACTGCATTGGTGCCTCCCATGGCTTCGACCTCGCGTCCGTAGTATTTGTTTTGCTCAAGTGCACGTACAGTTTTGCTCCCTTGTTACACGGGTGCACTTAACTGCAATTACGCTAAGCCACAGTTATCACACAATACTTGCGGACAACATTCTGCGGCTATGCAGTCAAATCTATGGGCGCACGAGCGCTGGAGCACTTTGAGCACCCATCGAAGCAGTGCACGCGCACTCTTCACTTCTTAAATAGCTATTCGAGAGTATAGTGCGTAACTGTAATGACACGTAACAGCAGTTAAAGGTGTGTTAACTGCGGTTAAAGGGGCGGTGCAACCATTTTTGTACTTTGCGCGAATACCGCTTAGAGCGAATCCCTGACGTTTATGACCAATGAAACACGCGTTCGTTTGTCTCCCCACGCAATAGACGTCGCAGATAAAAGTAAAGAAAAACGAGCAGCGTTCACCCTCTCAACTCACAGCCAGAACAAGAGGCCACGTGATCTGGAGCCGATTATACCAATTCTACTTCGTCTCACCTTAGCACGGACTAACTGCGAAGGCTGTGGATAGCGCGATGAGGCGGCTAGCCTTGATTGCATTGACTGGGGCACTCGCTGCACGAGCGCTCGGGCAGCCGCCAAGACTTCATCCAAAGCAACTAGCTCGCACTTTTAGCATGCGCGGCTAAGGCCAATGCTGGGGACAAAGGCCAATGCTGGGGAGAAAGGCAGAGTAGAATATAAAATGGCAATAACATGAACTGCTGTAATCACCATGAAGTTAAGTAAACGTTATAAGAGGAAACGAAAATGGATGGCATGGTTATGGCGGCGCTCATGCTGCAAAGCGTCTTTACGCACGGGCTTGTACTTTGTGATTGATATCCGAAGCTACAAGCGCGAGCTAGCCCGCGCTTCTGGCTTTGAGATGTGCCTTTCTAGCGCGAGTGCTCGTGCTGCCGAAAAACGCTTTAAAGCAGCGACCTCGAGCTCTCGTGCTTGTGGCATTGGCTCCCATGGCGGACATCAAGTTTTTGATTTATATCATCATAGTAAAACCGGTTAGGTTTATATCACGATATAAATCATGATTTAAAAAGGGGGGGGGGGGGGGTGCAGCGATATTCATCTGGAATGTTTTTCGCTTTACACGAGCTTACTGACACTAGTGGGACTCAAGGATACTCGCACGCAACGCCATGGCCAAGAAACTTCTTCGTTGTGGTGTAATTTTGAGGACAAAAGCGAGCGTTTTCATTCAATCTCTCCTTCGCGAAACTTGATGACGTAACTGGGGGATCGCAGTATCCTCCAGTGACGATATTTGAATGCAGCTCATAGAGTGGACCCGAGCATTCCGTGGGTACTCGATTTGGGCTTGTGATACTCGATAGCTCGAGAAGCATTCGGGTAGTGGCCCGTGTCCCATTGCATAACAATGTTTGGAACTCAGCGCGTGTCCCGTGCCTTTCCAACCCCAGCGCGTGGCTATGATCAAGATTGGCGGCATATAATCGGCTCCAGATCACGTGGCCGCTTGTTCTGGCTGCGAGTTGAGGGGGTGAACGCTGCTCGTTTCTCTTTCATTTTTTCTGCGAGTTCGGTTGTGTGTGGTGAAAAACGAACGGGTGTTTCGCACGCCATTAACGTCAGGGATCCGTTCTAAGCGGTATTCGCGCAAAGTACAAAAATCGTTGTATCGCCTGTTTAAGGTTCTATTCAAGGAAACAAGTCATTGTACTTTCGGGTCACAACAAAAAACACTTTGTTCCAGTTTGGACCATACTATTTGTGCTCTAAAGGGGCCCTGCAATCCTATTTAAGCGTCTGCCTTTTTTTCGGTTTCCACATCGATTGTGTTTCGGGCAACCCAGCGCGGGCACGGGAGAGTCACTAAATATCAGTGCCGTCATATTTTAACCGGACGACGCGGAAGCCTCCTCCTCTTACGGTGGCGCCCCGTGGTGCGCCCCTTTGCAAAAACTAATACGTTTGAAATATACAACATTCTAATTTGAGTGTATTTGAAGTACAATTCATAATTGTAAGTCCACGAAAAATCGACCGAAAATATACACCTCTTTTTTTTTTTTACTTAGTAATAAAATATACTTCTGAAAATCTTTTTAAAATACCTTTATTTAAACTACATTTGAAGTTCCCCTCATTGCGCTCTGAAATACGTAAATACTAAATTAGTAGTCATAAAATACCTTTCACATAGATTTCTTAAAATATTTATTTATTTCATGCAAAATATACTCCAGCCGTAATAAAAATGCAGCGATCAAAAATAAGTGCAGAATACTGTTAAAATACCTGGAAATCGTAAATACTGTTGTGTTCTACTTCTAAGTATCTTTTGACTGCAATACTTTGGTAGTTTGACTTAATCTACCAAAGTATTGAAAAGCTCGCCTTTCAGAAGTTCACTTCAAGCAGATGTGAAGCACACTGAAGTGCCTAAATTCAACACTTGATTAGTTTGTCAATTGAGTTGTGCAGCATCGCACTGATAAATCAGCCCAGCTCATGTTTTTATTTACATTTTTTTATCAAGAACACACCTGATGAGTTTCTTGCACACCAGTCACAAATAAACGGGGTTCGGGAACTACAACCACAACACTTGCTGATGCTGGAAAGCTTCAGAAAGTGCTGTGAGCAGATATGTTTGGCGTGGTTGTGTTAGCACAATGTTAGTTCACTGAATGTGTATACTCATCATTGTACGTGATGTGAGTAGTGACTTTAATATTGTGACGTTAACGACCATATTAAACAGTCAACTAGTAAAGAAAAGCAAAATAACTATTTCAAAGTGAAGAAACTGCCTTGACTCGCTTTGTCCTGAGTGGTGCTATAAAAAGAAGCAATAACATTTCTTGTAGGAGCCGTTTTTGTGGATATTGTTTTAGCGACTGCGCCGAATTATTATTAGTTGTACCAATGCTTTTTAGTGAGAGATATCGTCCACGAACGTCAAAACACTGTTTCCCCTTTGACAGACTCCTGAGGAGAAGATCGGATACTTGAACCCTTAATAAGTGCAGAGGGGGTCACCGGCCAAATGATTACCTTCCATATGTAGGCTATATAAGGCTCTAGAGCGGTCAACGGGACTGTGATTCAGGTGTTCAGTGCGTCATTGTGTTTGTGTTTGTGTTCGTTTCTGATGTGTAGTTGTGGGATGTATTTAGTAGTGCCTTCAAATGCCAC
The DNA here is from genome assembly GCA_013358835.2 of Ixodes persulcatus. Lineage (NCBI taxonomy): Eukaryota > Metazoa > Arthropoda > Arachnida > Ixodida > Ixodidae > Ixodes > Ixodes persulcatus. The sequence continues at coordinate 180,547 of JABSTQ010010397.1, forward strand.
AGGGACACCATTTAATAAGAAATCCAAAATTAAAAAAAAATAAAAATTGTGTAGCCGGTTTTTAATACACAAATGGCATCTTGAGGAGGAAGGAATTATATTTTGGTATATCTAAAATCTGTTTTGGATTAATATTTATGATATATTTTGAATACCTTACGCGCGTATTTCGAATGCGGACAAAATAATACAGAATGAATACAAAATGAATATTCATATTCAATATATTTCAACTTCGTTTCAAGTACGGCCTATTTTCGCTAAGGGGCCGAACGCTCGCGGCATTTGACGTATTCGTGACGTCGTCGGTCTCGGTTAGCTCCTGCCTTACGACTGGTCAGAGCCGCTAAAAGATTTTTTTTAATCGATACACAATATATAAGTGGTGCGAACCGTTTCAATTATTTATGAAAGTAGTTTTAGAGCGAAGCTCTTAGGCGCTTATTTCCAGCTTGAGCGGCGTCGGCGTAACCGCGCGCTGCATTATGGGTAAATTTCCCCACTAAATTTAGCGGAAAATTTTCCCCGCTAAATTTATCGGAAAAATTTCCCCGCTAAATTTAGCGGAACATTTTCCCCCTCTATATTTAGCGGAAAAATTTCCCCGCTAAATTGAGCGAAAAAATTTCCCCGCTAAATTTATCGGAAAAATTTCCCCGCTAAATTTAGCGAAAAAATTTCCCCGCTAAGTTTAGCGGAAAAATTTCCCCGCTAAATTGAGCGGAAAATTTTTTTAACGGAAAATTTTCTCCTAAATGGGAGGCGAGTGGGAGAGGAGGAGGGGCATAGCCTCCTCTCCGTACCTTGCCCTCCTCCTCCTCAAAAGCTGCGCTCTAATTCGGCGTTACAGGGAGTTGTAAACGGCTTTCATTCTTATTCAGTATTTTAGATTAAAAAAAAGAAACCAATGCAGTTTAGAAAGTAGGAAAACAAGACGTGACCCGTCGACATACCCTCCACAAAGCGGTGGAAGAGGCGGGGCAGGCGCCCCCGCGAATGGCCTCTGAGGTCATGCCCCGCGGATCCTGGCAGTCGACGCACGACGCCGGCGGCACATTTTGCAAGAAGCGAGACCAAGGGAGACCCGCTCGGAACTTGCCCGGAACTTAAGCGTCGTCGATATTGGGGCCGAGAGGCTTCGCCAGCGCGCTCCGGAGGCTTACGAGGAGTGTCCTCGTACGGTACTACTTCCAGCTCCGCACTTTTATCGAGGATTCGGAGCTGCAACTCTGACTGACCCGATAAATTCAGGCAAGAAAGCGGGGTGGAGGGAATGAAGCAAGCAACGAGCCGTTGACGCGCATGCGGCTTCAGGGGAAGCGGCCGTCAACGTAAGCCGCATCCGATGGGCCAGTCGCTTCGCTTCTATCCCTGGCCACCCAAGCCTGCATCAGGGACGTCATGAAGGAGGTTATTTTTTGCCGGTTGTTGTAAATTTAATTTGCCTATAACGTCTAAAATGAAGCGAATTTCGAGAAAAGACATCTTTCACTAAGTTGCTGCGTTCAGTGAGCTCAGGTTCGGTGCAAATTAGAAACCAGTCGAAACGTTCTTTTGAAACAGTAAGAGCTATGCACCATAGAGATTGCATAAAATGTGGAAGAGGGGCAGTTGAATCTATTCTCTAATATATTTTACCACTTCACCTCGTGCGGCCGCGAATTAGGTTGATGGAATAGAATTGGGATGAATACGAGCTTCCCAGCGACTACCTCGAGAGCTTATTGATTTTAAGGTATCGACCTTTATCGAAGCAACGCTTGTGTGCAACCATTGCAATCAATGGCACCTACGCCAAATTCCAGCAGAATAAATATAAATTGAAAGAAGCGTGTTTTATTTTTTATCTGCATACGTTTACACCCAGATATTGAAATCAAACTTCGAATTACGAGGAATTGAAAATCAAACAAAAATAAACTCTGATAAACTCCAAATGTTCGGCAAAAAAATGCGGAGAGCAAGTCGTCCGCTTCTTGCGCCGGAGTTTCGATGACGTCAGAACGACGCCGAGTTTTGATTGGCTTCTTTAAGTCTACCCACTATTTTTTTTTTTTCGATCAGCCAATAAGTGTTGGGCGTTCTGACGTCGTCGCAACTCCTGTGCGAGAAACAGACGACACTTTCGCTCCGCATTAACTCCGAAAAACACCCTCCGAATTTGACGTAAAACTAACTCCGAAAACACGGAATCGTCCTACGATATATCGGGGAATTCTGAAGGGGAAATATGACTTCCAGGTGCGCTGCCGTTGCCGTTGTTCCGCGTCTGCGGTCTGGCGAACTGATTGGCATAGATTGTAATTCCGGACCTACTAATCGAGTGAGAAATGGGATCATTACGACTCAAGAACGACCTTCTCTACTTTTACGCATAGGGAGAGGTACGTTAGGGTCGCAGTACTCGGGCAGTGATCGGGTGTGCGTATATAGTAAACAAAGACACTCGTCGCTGTCGATCGATGCAGAACCCTTACATAAACTTTGCCTAAGAGAAGCGGCAATTGAAGCACCTTGGTGCTTAGAAATATCGTCGCCAGTTGTCGGAATCGTGAAATCTGAACCGTTCTCCAGAAACGTTCAAACAGTTCGTGGCAAAGCAACACGTTATCGCCGGAGCTTCGTGACACGGGCCCAGGAAGTCTCATTCGGGAACCGTAATGGACGCCAGTTGCACCTGCTCAGCACTAAACACACACACAACACACACACACACAACACACACACACACACACACACACAACACACACACACACACACACACACACACACACACACACACACACACACACACACACACACACACACACACACACACACACACACAGAGATTATTTATAGGCCGTAGACTATCCCGTTTTAACCGGAAAGCACCGATATAAATATCATCGGTGCAAAAAACACAGTCTGTTTAAACTTAAAACTTAAAACACAGATAAACAGCGGTTGGTGTCAAAAATATATAATCGGTTGAAACCGCAGTACTCCGGTTTCTATAAATTTTTTTTCTCAAACTAGGACTGCGTTTGTTGGAACCCTCCCCCCAGACTTACTTACGTAGTTTCTCGCCAAACGTATGTTTTGACCTCTTTTAGCGTCCGTCCGAACAGATCACCAAAATAGAACGATATCTGAAAAAAGAAAAACAGCGAACAACATCCGCCGATTTTTTCTCATAAATAAGCACCGGCAAGTCTACGGACTACTTATTTAGTAGCTCTAGATCGATGGACACCCGCGAAGATGTCAAAAACAGCACACCACTTCGATGCAAACCAAAACCACGTGACACTAAAAAAAGTCGTTCTTTTAGAAAAATTAAAAAAAAAAAAATAAGCTTTCAGAAATACTAGCTTAGCGGCACGCCTGTATGTACGCAGCGATGAAACAAGAACAACAAGAAAAGAGGGGGAAGAGAGCAGACACCCATCGACCGAGCAATTAATAACGGCTCCGGGGCCGCTCGGCGCTGTATTCCGTTTCAACTTATACGATGGACTGCAGCGGAAGCTACGGGCCGTCATATCCAATCCAATCCAATCCCATGTGAGTGTCACGTGACCCTCGGAAGGAACGCAGCAACCAACACCTCCTAAAAATAAAAAAAAAGGAAATGAGACGTTTTACGCATTGGTCATACGCCGCGCGAAAGAGTTCTTACGACATTTGGCTGTCGGGGGAAGAAGCGATGCATTTGGCGTTTGAATTATGTACGTCTTGATAAGATAACATATATTTAATCTAAAATGCATCTACATATATCTTAATTCTTCACATAAAGGGGTAAATTTGTAATGCTCCGCAAGGAGCCGGACTTTTTTTTTTTCTTTTTTTTTACTACGATTTTTGAGGTGAAAACGGGTATAGAAAAATGCAAAAATTTTCGACGTCATCACAGTTAAATCGAGAGGAGACGCTGATTGGACACGAGTGCCGCGTCAGCGTTCGGCTTGGCCTCGTGTCCAATCAGCGCGTCGGAGGACGCTCGGCGTCAGAGTCGGGTCCAATGACCGGGTTGGCGCCATATTCGACTGTGACGTCGTTTCACGGAAGAAGGGGAAGGTGTTCGCAGACATCATGGTTACTCTATATAGGGCCACTCGGGTGTAAAGGAATTTGTATGAGTAAACCAATGAACAGAGTTCAATAAACTAATATTCGGAAGGTGTCTTTAGGTGGTGCGTATAGCATGAACTCAAAATTCACGAGTGTAGGTTTTAGGTAAAAAACAAAAGGCCCTCCAATATTCTGTTATTTCTTTTTATGCGCAGGGAGGGAAACGGTAAAAACCGCTTGCTTGACGCTGCTAATCACAAAAGGCACATAAAAAAAAAAAAAAAACATAAAACTTTTTTTGAGATATCACCCGCGACCCGTTCCAGCAGATCGGAGCGTTTGTAGTCCATGAGATATATCAGCGCCAATTGACGATTTTTACCGATTTCTTCACTGTGCATAGAAAGGAAGAAACGGGATTTAGGGGGTGGGTGGGGGGGGGGGGGGGGGGCTTAAATTTTTTCTTTTCCGAAGCCCACCATATCGCTCGGGAACACTCTGTATGTGGTGTTGGCAGCGAGGCCCCCGGCCACGTATATAGGATTCATTCACTGCGTCCGAGCGGCTGGGGATGGATCGTAGCACCCGCTGCGGTCCATTGGAAGTTGAAAACGGAGCGTGGATATTCCCGTCCAAGTACTCGATGTCGTGTCGCAAGCAACACGCTGCAATCACGCGGGTCGCCACCCGCGTAGACAACCTGCGCGCGGCGCCAAGAATGAAAAAAAAAGGAAAATCAGAAAGTAATCGAGCAATTTTTGTTGTCACGTGACTCAAAGGTAGGCGAGAGGGAGAGGAAGAAATACGGCCACGCAGAAAACATTGAAGGTCGTGGCGTGGTAGTCTGCTCCTCTCGTCCCCCGCATTTTTTCTTCTCGCCTTTCCGTTTACTTTAAAACAAAGAAACAAAAAAGTGAAATAATTTTGATGGTACTTGCGGATACGGCTGTCTTTTGGAGCAGCCTAGGTTGTCTCAGTGTCCTTCTGTTTAGGCTTATACCGTCCTTTGTAGCACCCGATCCCGAGAGCTCGCGCTCTCTCGAAAAATACGACGAAATAGCCGGTAACGAAATGACGCCGTATAGCACTGTCAACGCCTGAGAACTCGTGCCGAGATTTTAGCACGCGCTACGGGACAAAAACGAAACAAAAGCGATTTGAATCAAGCGGTCAGATGTCATCACCCCTCTACTCGGGGACGCAACTTTTCTTGGCAATGAAACCAAAAATACGGGTACCCGTGCGGTCGCGCACATTCAGCGCCGATAACAGCTGTGCTATATAGTGCGGTCTTCACTTCGGAAATGCAGGAACAACTTGTACCCGAATGTAAGCAAAGCGCGCATGGAGGCACAAGCAGCCAATGGAGTAATTATGGTTAATTGTGTGTTATGTGTATGTTTACGCGGCCGGAAGTTAGTCAACCTCAATGAGCATCGGGGGCCTCAGCTGTAGATGAGGAATTTAGCCAGTGCAGTACAACTGCTAGTCTGGGGTCTTTAACGTGCATCACGCGGTAGTGATACACGACCGCACGCCGCGGTACGATGCTCATTCAGATCGAAATTGGCAGGGGTGAAGATTGCACGGAATTTTGTAGTTTGTTTTACTTTATGTGCGAGCCAACCCGAATCTACGAGCGCGAGCATGTTGTCTCGAACGAAACTTGCACGCTTGCACCGAACGAACGTGCGGACGTAGTGGTTGAAATGGAATATATTGATTGACTGATTGGCTGTCGAGGGTCGAAGGTCGAAGGAAGCTCGATGGTCACTATAAATTCTGGCTAATCGGCACTCAATTGCCCGATTCTCTCGCGGGCGCCTCCATTTTGGCGCAGTAAACCAATCTCACGGCCAGTTTCGTTAAGCCAGCGCATGCCGCCATGCATTGTGTCCTTGTCCACGAGCGATAACCCGGCTGAGGGTCTGAGAGAGCAAAGCACCAGGCAGCACGAGCTGTCTCGCGAACTGGCACCTGCCTCCTACGAACTACCACAGTAGTGAGGAGGCTATGGAACTACAGTTATGGCTGCGTCACGCATGCCATGGAACAGTCAGTGAGATCGTTCTACAGGCAATCGTTGTACGACTCGAAAATGCGACTTCCTAAGCTCCCTAGAGACGGCGACAGGAACCTCAGATCGCCTTGCTGCGTTTGGCCAGCTCCGCGATACCGTCGACGAATCGCAGCACGACGTGTAGATCAGGGTCCCTATAGACGAAGAAAATACAGTTTCCCTCGATTTCAGACAAAAAAAAAAAAAAAAAAAGATGACAGAGAATATGCGGGCAAGATGGCGAACTCTTAACATCTTAAAACCCCGAGACTTGAGGGGAAACAAAAGAGTGGACAACACGCAGTAAGGTCTTTGACGATGTTGATTTCGGATAAAACTTCAGATAACTGACGACGATAATATCAAGCACCAAAGTGGCTCAAAAGTGTCGTCGCGTTGTTTATTTGGGGGCTTTAATCAACGCAAACGACGGAGCGATCCTAGTGAACGACGAAGGTCAGAATACGATTGAGCTTGAAAAGAGATACAATGCGCCCAGTGACTATGGACTTCACGCTTCACACACCCTTATTGTCTCATGCTCACATCGTTTTTTTTTTTTTTTTTTTTTGTCTAATATTGTACTCTGAGCTCCGTAATTCGCTCGAAATCTTCCGTTGGTCGCAATGACTGGCTACCTACTTCTGCAGGAAAGGTGAACGTGTAAAGGAGCTTTTATCTGAGTATGTACCGTTAGACAGCGCCGCGGAGCACTGTTTCAAAACCAATATAACTTTTTGTTTTGTTTTCAAGAGCCTTGAACAAAGAGAATGTTGTAGAACGAAAACAAAATTCCGCTAAATTTAGCGGGGAAGTTATCTAGTGTAGGGGTCACCTGACGTCATGTTACGTGACATCAAATTTTCCGCTAAATTTAGCGGAGAGAGTGAATTGGTGTACAGGTCACGTGACGTCGGGTCACGTGACATCAATCGACACCACGTAACCTAAACACCAATTCATTTTCCCCGCTAAATTTAGCGGAAAATGCACGGACGGACGGACGGGCGTACGAATACAATGTGGACGGGCGTACGAATACAATGTTGTAATTGGGGGTTCCGATGCTTTTATAAAAAAAATCAAAATGCTTTTCTCTTGAAGACCGAGTGACACTAAGAAATGCAACTCACCATGCATATAGTTCCTTCAGCAGCACAGCTAAGCTGACAAGGTCACCGGTAGTAAACGACGCATCGATTTTTTAAACTGTCATAATTATGATGGAGGGCGAGGAACCTCGCGTGAAGGTGAACACGATTTCTTGTTTCGCACAGCTTTGTAGTTACTTGGCTACGAGCCGGACCTGCTGCTCAGACAGGCAATACGTCTCCATCGAGAGCTAATTCCTTGTCCGAACACGGCAAATTCATACGAAGCACAACTGTATTGCCGCCGCCACCGCCAAGAAAGCAACCAAACAAACACATACACAAACAAGCACGAACAAAGAAACAAACGAACTAACTGACTAGCTAACAAACGAACAAACTAGCTAACTAGCTAGCTAACAAACAAACAAACTACATAACTAACTAGCTAACTAACTAACTCAGTAACTAACTAAATTTGTTTTTGTTTTTCTCCTTCAAAATATCGTTCATAATGTGATTCTTCTATAATGATAAGACAAAAATGCGCGACTTCACCCAGTTTGTCCCGGAAATATTTGGCCCTATTCATTTTAACGGGGTCCATATAGGACCGTACCCTGTTCGCATATGTTTCGTTGCGAGCCCTCTAACCAATCTCCATCCGTACATAGAACGACAGCTGTCTGCGAAGTCCTATATTTCTCGCAACACGATGCGAAAATAAGCGACCGGGATCGATAGCATTCGGATCGGGCGAACAGCGCAGGGTCGATCGACTGGCAAGCTCGGCGTCCCATGTTGCGTGTCGCCCTTGATATTCGCTCGTATCCCCCGTTTCACCTTACACGATGACGAACCGCACCGAAGGCACTACGAGCCGAAGAGGCCAATTTCCAGTTCCTGGCGAATGTGACGTCACCTTCGGAACTGGTGAAGCCAGAATTGTATACATAACGCGTTACCTGTAAACGCTCTTCCGTATTTAGTTACTTTTTTTTTTCTCTAACGAGGTAATGACCGAAATATTTTGCAGAGAAGAAACGAGTAACGCATTTTCGTTACTTTTCTTTTATATAAACTAACGAGTGACGGTACCAAGTTACTTCCGGAGGAGAACGTGTACATCGCGAGTACCCAACCTTGTTCTCACCCCAGAATGCCCGTATAATTTGCACGACGAGAAAGCGCTAGACGGACCCTAAAGAAAAGATATGCACGAGGTATACGTCGAGTTTAGCCACGGTTATTCCCGAATGAACGCGTTGAAAAGCGAGGAATTATATACTAAAAATAACAGACATTGAAGGCGGCTGGACTTCGTTTCATCTCAAGTCCAGACCCACCCGACGCTACGAGCTGATGGGATAATCAGACAGCGTGAAAAGCGCCCCCTCATGGTGTTTATTTATTTATTTATTTATTTCAATACCTTCAATGCCACACGGCGTTATAGAAGGGAGTGGGGGAACAACAAAAGTACAAAAAAAAATAGAATTCAACGCATATTAGTTAACATAGTAGTTTCCAATGGCAGACTTGAATGCAGGAGCGTCTGTGATTGTGGCGATGGAGGTGGGCAGGTGGTTCCAGTCATTAGTAGTCCTTGGGATAAAAGAATAAAAAAAGAGCTTCGTGCGACTGATAGGAACGTTGACTTTGTGGTGATGATAATTTCGATGGGATACGTACGATGGTTTAGAAAAAAGCTGTTCACTTAGATGCTGGTTGCGATGATAAATTTTGTGAAATAAGGACAAGCGAGATAATTTTCTACGCAATGAAAGATTCGGAAGATGTAAAGTTAGTTTCATGGATGATACAGTAGACAAACGTGAGAAATTAGACAAAATAAAACGTGCGCCACGATTCTGTACGGATTCAATTTGATTAAAGGGGCGCTACAACGATTTTTGTATTTTGCGCAAATACCGCTTAGAACGGATCCCTGACGTTAATGACCTGTGAAATACCCGTTCGTTTTTCACCACACGCAATCGAAGTCGCAGAAAAAAAAAATAAACAAAAACGAGCAGAGTTCACCCTCTCAACTCGCAGCCAAAACAAGCGGCCACGTGATCTGGAGCCGATTATATGCCGCCAATGTTGATCATATCCATGCGCTGGGGTTGGCAAGGCACAGGACACGCGCTGAGTTCCAGACATTGTTATGGTTCGGCTATTGTCGTCATTGCTGCGATTGAACACAGGACACTACCCGAATGCTTCTCGAGCTATCGATTATCACGAGCCCAAATCGAGTGTCCACGCCATGCTCGGGTCCAATCTATGAGCCGCATTCAAATATCGTCACTGGGCGGTACTGCTACCGCCCAGCTACCTCATCGGGTTTTACGAAGGAGAGATTGAACGAAAACACTCGGTTTTGTCCTCGAAATTACAGCGCAACAAAGGAGTTTCTTGGTCAGTGGCGTTCCGTGCGAGTATCCTTGAGTCCCACTAGTGCCAGGAAGCTCGTGTAAAGTGGAAAAAAAAAAAAGAAACATTCCAATTGAATATCGTTGCCCCGCCCCTTTAATAAGAAATTCATAGCCTGGGTCCCACACCGAACTCGCATACTCAAGCTTGGATGGTATTTTATAAACGCCCAATCGTCTTGTGAACTTTGTTGTTTGATAAGATCCTTCTATTCTTCACCGTGATCGACTGCTTGGGATCTTTTTTTGTTTCTGTGCGTGTTCTATCACCGCTGGACCAACTGGACGTACTATCGTGAGCAATATGAGAGGGAACAGCGGAGCGCGTGCCAAATAGCCTCGAACCCTACCCGTGGCGATACGCTGCGGCAGTTCTTGGAAAGAAGGTGGAGAGAGCGGTGCGCTTTCGTCTGCTGCCGGCACCCCCGCCGCTGACAGCTTACTTTTCACGCGGTATAGCTCATCGCCGACTACTAACGGCGATAACGTCTTGATACCACTTGATACCACTGTGATCAAAAATGCGGTTGGCGATAATGATAACTATTGACGTTTGGATCATCTATTTGTTCTATTTTCCACGCACAACCAGTAAAAAAGAGAGTGATTGGGGAGCGTTGTAATCATTCCCAGATATGACGTATAAAAGCGCCTCGCAATGTCCATCGTTATCAGGTGCCGCGCGAGAGGAAAGCCAGCATGGCGGGGGTGCCGTGAGCAGGCGAAAGCGCACCGCCCTCTCCACCTTCTTTCCAAGAGCTGCCGCAGCGTATCGCCACGGGTAGGGTTCGAGGCTATTTGGCACACGCTCCGCTGTTCCCTCTCATATTGCTCACGATAGTACTTGGTTACTTTTTGAATGCGGAACATGTAACGACATTCAGTTACTTTATTTCAGTAGCGTGTACATGTCTGTGCGCAGCAACGAACCGGGGGGCCGGGAGGGGGCGTGGCCACGCACGACACGTTCCTGGCTCTGGATTGGCCGGGATGGTCCGCGTGGCGTCTGTTGCGGTCCATCGTATTAGGCGAAACGGAGCATGGCGCGTGTTTAGTGAACAACAGCCGCAACAGTCAAGTAACCTCACCGTGGGCAACAAGAATGACACGCAAACGGAAAGAAAAAAAAGAAGTCGCGCACAATGGACTTGCGGGCCGCTCTTTGTGTGCGTGCAACGGGCAAGAAAGGGAAATTCACTCGAATGAAGAGCGGATGGACAATAGACAATGGAGGCGCTCGATTTTTCCTCAAGGCCAACGGGCGAGTAGAGTGCCGCTCTCCAAGTGTGGCCAGGAAACGTCTATACTCCATCTCACAAACGTCTGCAGTGTAGACAGAGGCACGGGCGAGCGCGTGTCTTCGGAAAGTGCCCCCTACGCACGAGTTCTCGTACAAACATAAGCATTCTGCTGAGCTAGGCTCACGCGCGAGTGCCTTTGTCTTTACTGCGGACATTTGTGAGATGAAGTAAATTCTTTGAACGCGCTAGTGTTAGTCCCGAGCTGGGTCGAATTTATGGTTTATCCCCCCCTCCCTCTCTAAAGTTTCTAAGGTCAAATTTTTAAAAGAAAGAAATATTTGGTTTTTAGCGACAGCAAACATTTCGATAAAAAAAAAAGTATATATCTGGGGAACGGTTTGCCCGAGTATACATGAAAAAACAAAGTTCTGTGCGCAGGGACATGTGAGCAAGTGAAGAGTGATGCCCTTGTATCCGCGACATCGTATTTTATAAACGTCCATTCGTCTTGTAAACTTTGTTGTTTGATGAGATCCTTTTATTCTTCACCGTGATCGACTGCTTGGGATTTTTTTTTTGTCGAGATGTTACGGCAATATATGTAACTGTTTCTCAGTGTTATTTTGTTTTTGTTTTGCTTTCGATTGCAGGATTCCAGGGCAAACTCTTCCCAATGACGTCGTCTGGTGGCCACGCCCGTCGTCGACTATGATTGGACGTGAAAAAGGCGGCTCGGGTCCATTCACCAATCACGCCCCTCGACGCGCCTGCCGCGCGTAAACGCAGGTATAGACACTTTCGATTCTCCGCGCCACTAAAACCTTAATCATACTGCTCGTTATTCATGGGAAAATAGTGGATTTTGAGTTAGATGCGAATCCCGAAAGCGAACAGTGGTTTTGGCCGACTATTTTCGAATCGAATTTTGAAACCAAAGACAAGTGTTCAGGCAAGCCGGTTTAGTACTGACATGGTAACCGTGAAGCGGTGGAAAAACGGGACAGTGAAACACGAAGCTCCTAAATTGGAGCCTTTGTGGTTGTCCGTTCCGTGTTTCCTCCACTTCTGAGTTGCCATGCGAATATCGAATCGTTTCTCCGAGCCTATTTTACTACTGTTGCACCATGCTTAAGCGAAAACCCAGCTGAACTCGTGAAGGTTCTTCCAAAGCTTCCATTTGTCTGTTTATAAGCTAGGTTAATTTTAATCTAACTATATTTACGCGACCTCGGAAAGTCCGGTGTCAATTGGGATGGCAACTAAACGACGTATTCGACCAAAATCAAACCTATAAAGGTGCCCAGCTATACCAAATTAAGTGGACTTATAAATTTTGCTGTATGCGAATATTATTTATTCAATCTAAAATTTTAAAACGAAAAAGATATTATGAATGTTGAAAGCAAGTTGTCATGGCATCTCATGCCTAACATCTACTCTCGCGTAACAGCCGCAGTTTTATTATCAGGCGCGCGCGTGCACCACAACCGCTTTGAAGTTATGCTATTCTCCGAAGCACGCGATTGGGATGTTCAATCTTTTCCAAATGTTTATCGCGGCGGGTTACCCCGTTGAGCGCGCTGCTTACCGAGCACCGGTGCACAGCGGAGAAGCAACACCATCAAAGCTAGCTTCAGCGGCTGTTGCTTCACCTCAGTGCACCCTTGCTCGGTAAGCAAGCGCGCTCAACGGGGTTTAAACCGCTTCAAAAAATACGCATATCGCAGTCCGTCTCCAAGCGAACATCGAGTAGTGTATTATTCGAAACTACTATTCGAATATTCGCGCAACCCTACCGCTCATACATCGTACAAAAAAGACACGGTGTTGGCTGCTATACTAACGGAATGAGTGCGAGCAAAATTCAATTTTGGGTTGTTGTTTTTTAGTTACCGACACCACCTGAAAAAATGAAGCGTGTGCACTGGAGTTCTGACGTCATCACTGTGAGACCGAGCAAAAACGCTGCTTGGTCACGAGCGCTGCGTCAGCTTTCGGCGGGGCTTCGTGTCCAATCAACGGGTCGAAGGACTTTCGTCATCGCGCTCGGGTGTCGAAGTGCCGAGTTGTCTCCATCCGACTGTGATGACGTTCTATCGAGGAAGAGGAGGATGTTCGCAGGCCTCGAATATTCTTTGTGGGTGGTTTTGATTTGACTCGCGTACTAAAACCACAAAGGGCGTCCGACACGTCCCAGCGAAGGACTGGGGATTGATTTCGACCCCCCGCCCCGGGGCAATCTTCTGACGCGCAACCGAAATTTCGATTACACGGCACCTTCTCCGCAATGCCGATAAGCCTGCATCAAATGGACCTCTTGGCGAATATGTGCTGCGACCCAGACACGCGAATCGGTTCGAGACTAGGTGACTGGAAAACAACGCGCGCCCAAGGCCTCTCCCACCCGTTCCACACCCAAAACGTCAGCTACATCCTGTTCACCCATTGAGGCGATGTGACCTAGATACGGCTCCCCCAAGCTCACCTTTGTCCCCATCGTGCGTAATCTTCCGCCCCGAGGTCGACACAACGAAACCGCTCAAAGGCGAGAAATGCAAGATGGCGGATTGTTTGGAACTAGATACTCTCGAACCCAGGCGCATGAAATACTCCGCGCATGCGCACCGCGTATTTCTACAAAAGGTCCATTGCGGCTAAGCTCGGCCGGGATTCGAGCCCGCCACCTGGGAAATGAACGCCAGCGTGCGGGTGGGTTGAAGAATAATGTTAATTTTGTCCTCGTATTTTTAAAGACGGAAGGGGCCTGTAAACTGGGTAGCCTTTTCGTAGTTGCATAAGCTGTCTTGAAAAAAAAATGTGTAGAGAATACGTTAGGTTAGGAATGTTGCGCTCCGAAGTACATGATATCCGAACCTAGGGAGAGCCTATGAGGAATCCTCTCAGGTCGACTGTTACTCGGGGAACTTGCGCATAAGAATCACATTGATCACGACGGTTCAATATGCGAAAGTTCCAAGCAAACTGGAACTCATTCCTGGGCTCGTTTTTTTGGCATGGCGGTGAGTTTCGCTCAAGCATGAACCAGATACTTCTCCAATCAACCTCTGACGTGGGGAACAATATGTAACTCTTATTAAGCGAAGTATTGGATTTCATATCCGTGGGTCTAAATTGTGGCCATCGGTATTGCACAAACGAATAGGTAGTAATATCCTCAGTGTTGGAAAGTACTTTTTACATTGTACTTGAAAGGACACTAAACCTAGAAAAAAAAAACATTTTTTTCTAGGTTTTTAGCGTTTGTACCCAACTTGTTTGCGCTCTGAGTTTGCTGGACCTGAGAGCGCACACTAGTTGGGTACAAACGCTATCATCCTCATCATCCCACAGGGGTACAGTTTCGGTTTCGTCCGCAAATAAAAAAAAGTCGTATTGGCACATGAATACTGGGCAAAAAGTGTTTTTTTTTTTTTTCGACAGAACTTTATTATGATACATTTTTGTCCTAACGAGGTAAGAAAAGAAATTACTTTTTCTATGTTATTTTCCCCTCTAAAGTACTACTTCAAGTAGGTTTAGAAAACTTGTACTTTATTTAAAGAGACACTGACAGGGTATTTATGCTCGCCGAGGTTTTTATTCGAACATGACCTATAAGAGTCTAACTACTCAGAACACAATTTGCAGCTCGAAATTCGTTTTCTTTCCGCCCGAAAACAGCCGGTCGAGAAGTGGCCGGTTTCAGACGCGCTCACTCTCTTTTCTATGGTCACGTGGCATTCAAACTATGTCTACCAAATATATTCGAAGTCGTAGGTCATATAAGACACACATTCAATATTAAAAATAGAAAAGATTATGAACTCTATATTTGTAGCCTCCAATATACTACAAATACGTTGATTGAAAAAAAAAAATAAAACAAATGTTGCACAGTTTACAGGAAGTACATGTATAATGTACTACGTCTTTCTCAATATGGCGACGTACCGCGGGATGGCTACGGGATGGCGGCGAACAACGGGCCAACGTTGCGACGGACGGGGGGCCGCCGCTACTTCGGAACTGTCGATCGTGGTACCGCGCACCAATCGATCTTCAAGCGCAGAACATCGAGCGGAAGCGATATAAGTGCGAAACTACAGTATGCGAAACAATCGAACGACAAACGGAGCACGCAACTTCCTCGCCGTCTGCTTTACACGCCCGAGAAGCGGGGAAAAAAAATGTCAGCGACCTTCATTTTCAAAGTCCTAGGGACGCTTTGTCTTACCCAGATGCCAAGCCACTGAAACAAACGTTTGCAAGCGTTTACAAAAAACAAACAAAAAAAACACCGCTTTACATAAACGTAAAAATGCACATTTTGCAGAAGTTCCTCCTAGAGAACACAAGTGCTTTTCCTTACCATTTTTTAACGATGAGGAAGAAATGTTGCCAACCGAAGCACGTCAAATTCAGTAATATAGAAGAGTCTCCCACACACACGTTGTTTATGTGAACAGTGTATTAGCAGATGCAAGAATGTTTCATAGTATGTTTATTTTTATAACATCACGTCTTTAGCAAGTAAATATTTTTTTTGTTTTCTTCCATTCGCTTAGTACAGACTTCGCAACTACTATGCATGTTCCCAAGAAAACGGGACATGAGGCTTCGTGAGACAAAAAATACGGGACGGCAGAAATGAGTTTGTAAAACGGGAGTGTCTCGGCGAAAACCGGACGTCTGGTCAGCCTATGCATAGGGGAATGAAAAGGCACTATAAAATATTGTGTTAAAAGTACTTGTACCTTTCTTTGAATGCACATTGCATTTATAGTGCTTTACTTCAAGTACATTGCGCCCGGTGTACTTACTACTTTACTTGAAACATATAACCTTTCATTTACTTTGTACTTCGAGTACTTTTTACATGTACTTTACCCAACACTGAATATCCTCATCAACGCTTACTAACAGTCCCTCCTTTACGTTTACTAAGAAAACTGTCGAGTCTTAAAATAGGCGACAATGTAATTTTATGACCTCGTAGCATTCTTTCTTGTCAGATACAATTTTCTGTAAGTAATATTTTTGAATCCGGACTGTGTAACGCTACGTCTGGGCTTCCTCAGGGCTCGGTTTTTGCCTTCTTCTTTTTGCTTACTTTCATTAATGATCTCCCTCGCTCCATCACGTCGAAAGTTCGACTTTTTGCACAGGGCTATGTTATACCACAAAATTAATTCGCCCAAGGACCACATACACTCCCAGAATGATTTAATTTCCCTAACGAATTGCTGCGCCGTCTGGTTGATGTGTCTGAACTACTGAAAGTGTAGGCAAGTCCAATTCACCCGTAAGCGAATTGTTTTTGATCATGCACATATTTTCTTCGAACCCAACCGATCTGTGCTATCTTCGCCTCGTTTGTGACGTCTTCTATTTAGCTGCTTGAAACCGGATTAACGAAGAATTACTCTATTAGTACGAATCGCGGGACTTGCGCACCGGCTCCATCAAGTGTCCCTCCTTCCGACTGGGCTTGGCCTCCTTTCGTCCGTACTCTCCAGTCGAGTAGGTGGCGCTAGGTTCGGCGGCGACACATTCCCCCCTCGACTTTTAAAAAGAAACGAGTACGAAGTCGGCCAGCTTCTTCGGCAACTTCCTGCGGGATCGGCGTTCGGGATAGCGCTTGATTTCGACCTCCGGCGGGTACTCAGTGTCTTAGGGGGCAAGGCACACGCCCGACTCGGCTTCAGGTTGGCCTTCGCTGTCGCTCTGTGGTTCCTCTACGGAGGTGTCGGGCATTTACCAGTCTTCCGAGTCTCCGGTGGGTCCATCGTGCTTGGGAACGTGCTTGAAGAATGAAGCATTTCTGATTACCCTCTTGTTTTCGTGCTGAGCCGTGACTGCCGTCGCTTGTGTTCTCGTCACTCTGTATGGTCGGGGTTCGTAGGCAGCTTCATATGACAACGGTGACTGTCGCTTCAGCAGCACGGTGTCACCCTTCTTGAGTTTATGGGGCACTGCGCGACGTTTCTCATGGGTGCAGTCTTTCATCTGTTGTTCCTTGTGTTGATCCATTGCTTCAAGGTTCCCATGACAGCTTTTTTCCTGAAGTTAGGGTACGGATATTTCTTACAAAGAGGAGCTCCGCTGGTGTGTGGCCAGTTGTTGAGTGCGGCGTTGCTCTGTAGTTTAAAAGGTATTCGTAGAGCTCTGTCTCACAGCTGTTCTCAGTGACACCAGTACTTTTCATCGTCTTCTTAATGTTCCCTATGAACCTCTCAGTTTCGCCTTTGGCTTGAGGCTGGAGCGGTGTGGTACGGTGATGGTGAACTCCAAAAACTCTTGCAAAGTCCTTCCTGAATAAAGGGAGGCCGTTGTCTGTCCTCAGCCTGAAGGGCATCCCGCGGATCGAGAACATTTCAGTCAGTTTCGCTGTCACAGCCCTTGTGGTTAGCGAGGCGAGAGTGGCGACCAAGGGGAATCCCGAGGACTCATCAACTATAGGTACTTGCTGCCAGGCAGGGTGCCAGAAAAACCAGCTGGCAGGGGGTGGCGAGCTCTTTCTACCACAGTTCTCTGGCATACTTCACAGTTCTTGACTGCCTCCTCCACTTTCCTGTCACTTCCTGTGAACCAGATTATTTCCCTGATGAACTGTTTGGCCTTTACCACTCCTTGGTGTTCTCGGTGTGCTAGTCGTATTTCCTGAACGTGCGCCTTGTCTGGAACTACCAGTCGTGCTCCTCGCAGCACAACGTTGTTGTCAGCAACCATCAGTTCATCTCTGATTTGAACAAAATACTTTAACTTGTAATCTTCCCAGAGCTGTTCGTAGGTCTTTCGGTCACTTGCCCTTTAGGCTCGAATAAGAAGCTTCATTTTAACATCACTCTTGTATACTATCTCAATTTCTTGCATCGTCAGCGCTGTGGGTGCAGATGCTTCCAGGAAAAAAAGAGATGTCTTCATCCGTCGCGGTGGTTTCTCTTGTTGGATTTGTCTTTTTGTCTCTCGGAGGGTACCTGGACAGGTAATCTGCTGGGTTTTCTCCCCCCCAAATGTATATGGGATGTTGAAGTAGTGCTGTAACCAGAGGCCAATTCGCCCTATTTTTGCTGAGAGTTTTGCGTCCCAGCAGGTACATCCGGAGGTCTTTGACTGTCGATACGATGGCCAGCATTTCTTTGTCTAGCTGTGGCTACCTTCTTTTTTGTTGGCGTCAACGCCCTGCTGTAGTGCGCCAAATTGCTGGGCTTGCATTTTCCTGGCTTCGCTTGAATCAACACACCTGCCACTCCCTCAGGTCCCGCGTCGGTGATGACATGGGTTTCCTTTGTGTCATCGAAGTAGGCAAAGGCGGGTGCTCTTGACATTTCTTGCCTCACTTTGTCCAAGGCCTTTTCATGCTGATCCGTCCAACAAACCTTTCTGTCTGCAGCTGTCAGGTTTTTCAGTGGTTTTACGATTTGGGCGAGGCGAGGGATGAACCTCGTCTCGCCAGAGGCTTCTGGCCTCGGCCGAGTTTCTTGGTGGCGTCATCTTCGCGACTGCTTCCACTTTTTTGGAATCCACAGCGACCCTACTGGCGGAAAAAACATGCTCAAGAAACTTCAGGTTCTTGGTGCCTAGAATTCATGCACGTCTTGCTGTTCAGTGTGAGACCCGCATTCTCGAGGTGTTTCAGTACGAGGCGCAGGCATCGGTCTTGTTCTTCCAGCGTGCGATCTGACACCAGGATGTCGCTGTTTTTGATGATGCCATCTGCATTTGGAAGCACTTGTCGTATGGCATCCTGGACGATTTCTGCTGCAACGTTGACTCCAAACAACAAACCAGCTCTTGTGACTTCTCAGGTCACAGTGGGTAGAGAACGTTGTTATCACCCGGGAGTTCTCATCTAGCTCAAGCTGATGATAACGTTCGTTCAAATCCGGCTTTGAAAAGTATGCTTCGTCGTTTAGGATGCTAATGGCATCCTCTATGGTGGGCAGATGTGTCGCTCTCGGACGATGTCTTCGTTTGCTTTTCTCATGTCTACACACATCCTGACCCCTTGATGGTCGTGGAATTTGGGGACTATGACAATGGGTGAGGCCCATGGTGTGGGTCCGCTCACCCCTTTGATGCTCTTTAGGTCATTTAAGCGTGTCAGCTCGGTCTCCAGTGCCTTCATAATTTGAAAAGAGATCCGACGGTGTTGTCGGGCTACTGTTTCTACATCTACCGAGACCTTTAGCTTCACCTGAAAGTCTTTCCGTCGACCAAATTTGCCAAATAACTTTGTAAACCCTTTTCTTGCGTCGACAGTGGTGTCTTCTGTGACTGTTTGGGCGTGATTTTGAGCAGCCTCAGGGCTGGGGCCGTCTTGTAGCACAATAGTGAAGCTTGTGATCCCTTCGCGACGTACACTGGCGCTTGGACACACTTGTCTTGGGCGCGGAATGTTGCGGTAAAATTTCCCATGACTCGGATTTCTCGGGCGACACCCATAGGGTACCGGTCGTGTTGTCGTCTTCTCCAGTCGCACGCGGCTAGGTCTCCTCTCCCATCACGTTCACTTTTGCTCCGGAGTCCACAAACAATTCTAGTGGAGCTTTGTTGATTTCTACGTTCACGATTGGAAGTTGACTTACAAGGCTGCGTATCTTGCAGACGGATTCCTCGGAGCTTGCATCCTGTGAAGCGTTTTCGGGAGTATAGTTGACGTGGTGAGAGATCGTACAGTCTTCTTGGCAGATACAAAACTTCGGCAGGGCTTGGCAAAACAATTCTTTTTTGGCACTTGTGGCATGTGGCTCCTCGTGCTGAGCAACTCTTCTTTCCGCTCTTGTGCGGCCAAACTCCACCACAGCAGGACACTTCTCTGTCTTCTTGTGTTCGGGGCGATCCTTTGGCTGTGCACTGCGCTGCGTTGCGGGTTTCTTGCTGACACCGTTTGAACTGGTGCGGTGGCGGTGAGGTGTTCTGTGCTGGCGGCTTGGTGCTCGGCGTTCTCGAGGCTCCGGCCAATCTTCAGGAGCTTTTACTATGTGATTTCGGGCTATCGTACTGCATTGCGTCGCAGCTTCGAAGAGGGGGTGCCCTCGATAATCTGACACACGAGCTCTTTCTCCAAGTCCGTAAACTCGCACGTCGCGGCCAGCCGTCGCAGACGCATGCACCTGAAACTGGTCCAGGGTTTCATCCGCTTCTTGTCGAGCTTAAGACGCGACGCTCAGAAATGTTCTTTTTCGGTGCGAAGTGCGCTTTCAGGTGAGCGACCTCGGTGTCGTAATCTGACCCTCTGTCAGGCAGCGTGAGAAACACGTCGTACACCGCTTTTCCGGTGTAGTGGAGCAACATGGCGCGTATGCAAGCGGCATCTTTGATGTTCGCGGCAAGCAAAAAGTTCTCAAAACGGGCGTGCCACTTCGTCCATCGTCGTGCTAGCGATGTCGCATCCGAATGCGGGTCGAAGAGCGAATATGCTGGCAGTGGTGTTTCTATTTCTCTTATTTGCTGCGGCACACGGGGTGATCCTTGTTCTTCTTTTCGGGGTCGTTTTCTACGGTAGCCGGTTTCGCAGTGACGTCAGAAGGTGGAATCCCTCGTCGCCAGTTTTTGTACTACCGGTTAACCGTTTGACACCGTATTAACGAAGATTTACTTTATTGGTACGAATCGCGTGCGGCTTGTGTGCCGGCTCCGTCTTCTTGTCCTTCCGACTCGGTTTGGCCTCTTTGCGTCCGTACTGCCCAGTCGGGTAGGTGGCGCTAGCTTCTGCCGGTCAGCGGCAACACTACACGATCGAAACTGTTCCGTCCACTGATCTCTATTGTAGTAGGCTAGATCGCGGACGGCGGCCTCGGCAGCTGGGGCCGAGTGTCGCCACCGGCGGCCATTGATTGACATCAGCCAATGCATGGGACTCTACGGGAAGAACGAGAAAAAGCGCCCTTTCCCCCGTTTCTAAGCTGTTGTCGGCACTGAAACTTTTTGGATGCTTTTCGATAAGCCCGTCAAATAGCTTGCGTACAAACATTAAAACTGACAGCCCTCGCAGTTCTTATAAATAAATATTTTGTGGTCAAGAGTGACTCCGCTGTAGTGCAGCTCAATGAGACGAGAGTTACCTAGAGTTACCGCGGAGTCGGTGTCGGTTTCGTTGAGTTGGGTTTAGCAGACGACAAGCTCGAAGACTTTGCTACGCGGAATTCGCTCACTCCCGGAAAGCCGCTGTCGAGATGGAACTTCTTTGCCATTCATCAACCTCTGGGCTTCCCTAAGGAGGGTCTTATTGACGGCAAGTTCCTTTGTTTACTCCACTACGAGAGCAAGCTTGCCAGCTCAGCCGTAGGTGCTCCGGTACGTTTGATTTTTTTTATTCGGTGACCGGACGTTTGACAAATACCGATTCGGTCTCCAAACACCCGACATAAGGATCGCAGCGCACCATAAAATACTGGCCTCCGAGCACAGCGTACATGCTTCAATATTCTTACTTTTGTGCGTTTCTCCCATAGACTCGCGTGTATTGCTTGGTGTCAAGCAATGGCCGCCGGTGGCGACACCGACGGGCTTCCGATCCGCGATCCAGCCTACTAAAATAGAGATCAGTGGTTCCGTCATTCAAATACGTTCGTACGCACTTCACGTCTTACTTCGCCTAGACGAAACTTCGTCCCTTGGCTTATCAAGCGCTCGTCCATCCAAAATAATATGTAAACATATAGTAGAAAATATAATAATAATAATAATAATAATAATAATAATAATAATAGGGGTGGTAGTAGTAACAGTAGTAGTAGTAGTAGTAGTTATAGTAGCAGTAGCAGTAGTTAACTTTAAAAATATGCCTAGGCGTCTATGTTCCCGCACATCATTTGGAGAGCTAGTCACTACAGTCTCCGAATGTAGCGCCAGAATCGACGAGTCCAAAAGTACGTTTAGACCTAAAAATAAAGTCCGCGGTGTGAATGAGACATAGAGCACGATGCCTCACATACATCATGTGTCCCATCGCGGACCTTCATTTTTATGTCTCAGCACCTCCTCATTCTCAGAGTTCCCCGAGTAGGTACACAGCGAGTGGTTCTTTCCAGTGCTCCGGGGAAGAGCAGACCCACGGACATCTTTGTCTGGAGCGCCGAGTCCTGTGGTTGCCATATAATCTCATTGTTGCTGGCGAGTTGTTCACTAGCTTTCACTAGATTCTCGCGCTGCAACACGGGTTCGGCGTCTCGAAACGGACGAGCAACTCGGACAACTCGGAGACGTTTGAAGGGGCAGCAGCAAATCGGGGACACGATATTTGCGCGTGACGACTACAACTAAAGACTTGGTTCTGGTTTGGAATGGATCGTTTTTAGGGAATATATCGTTTCAGAAAGACGAGTTGGTATTCCCAACGCTAGTTAAAGATGTACAAACGCGTTTATAGCGCCGTAACTGTGGCGTCTACATAGCGCTAGAAAATTAAAATTTAACGATGATGACGGCAAATCGTGGCAATGCGGTTGCTGCGTAACTGCGAGGCGCAGCAGTTCGAGCTGCTCGCAGTATATAGCTGCGTGTGAACGCGGGAGGACCGCGTAGTTGAAATAATACCGCCAAGACGCTGGAAAAAAAAAAAAAAATTGTCGCGTCTGAAGCTGGTTTCGGGAACCGCAGCGCGTGTTCCCGTGTTCGCTACCATAGCGACCCTTTCGACCTCCTTCTCGAAGAAGACGCCTCGTTCCGAGCGGATCGTCCTTCTGCGACGCCTTGCCGCGACGCGTGGTGCAAGCTTGGGTGGATGCTGCTGCTGCTTCTGCTGCGGGGGAGGGGGCGACGTACTATACGAGTACGGGCCGGAGTCTCCGCGAAAAAAAAAAAAGGGGGACGCTCGACGCGCTTGGTCAAATTTCGCGAGAAGGGGGTTCGTGAACTTTCGCCGACTGACTTCTCTCCTCGTCGTCGCACACGGGTACATATAGCACGCAGCGCCGCTGCAGCCAGTATCACGTAGGTCAAGGCCTGCACGTGACGTCACCGTTAGTGGCCCCCGCCGATCCTTTCCAAGCGGCAAAGACGCTGAGGCTCAACGAGAGCCGCCGCGAAGGTCTTGGCTTCGCCGGGCGCTATAGCGTCACGCCGTCGCGCTTGTGCAGTGAGACGCTGCAGCGAGACGCGCAGTCGACGATGCTGACGCTAGCTGTAGCCTGCGCGCTGCGTCGATCCACTAGCGATGACGTTTGAGGGGGGGGGGGGGGGGGGGAGGCGCAAGCCTTGCATTGATACAGGTATCACACCGCCTGAAGCCTCTTCCGCTAAAGCAGAAAAGAAAAAAAAACACACACACATACACACACGGGACAACTTTCACGCCGCTAAACCGGATATTTTGCGCTTGGCTGCTCCGCGTGGAGTGGACGCATATTAAATGGAGTCTGCGTGTGGGGTCGACTTAATTTCGTTTGCAGAATGGCGTTACGTCTTTTGATAAGAGAGCGAGGGAGAGAAGGAGGCCGATCTCGATCTGCTCTCGATATCATTTGTGTTTGGCATGGAGCCAAACAAAAGGCGGCGTAAAGTCGGGCTGCCTTTGAGGCATGGCGCAGAACACAGGTTACGCTGTAGGTGAGAAATGTAGCTAGTATATACTTCGTTTCACCTTATGTGCGCGCGAAGGCAAAGCTGGAAGCGCGAGCACGAAAGCTCCGTGCGTTCAGGCTTTGCTCGAGCACGCGAGCTGGGGAGAAAAGCAAAAAGCGCTGGTCTCGCGCTTCTAGCTCTGGCTTCGCTCGCAGATAAGGTGAAACGAAGTATAGTACGACTGCTAGCCTGGGGTATTTAACGTGCATTACGCACGTTAAAGGGGTGGGGGGTGCACTCGATTGCTTGGCCTGTTCGAATAAAGATGTGATTTTCGTGCGTCCACTGTCCAGCCTGTTTTATCCTCGCAGGTGAGCATGTAGACACCAATACCCCCCCCCCCCCCCCCAGACGTCAGCGCAACTTGCGCCTCGGTAGCGCTGTATCTGCGCATTGCGGATCAACACTGGCTGGTTGCAGTGAGGGTGTGGGACTAGCTTGTGGGGCATTCTTAACTTGTATCTTAATACCGGTGGTATTCACTGGGCGCCATACTTGAGCGTGGTGTTCAGGGTGCGTGCTGAGAGCTAGACTCCACTTATCTTCTTATGCCCAAGTCCCACTAGAGCGACAAACAGAAAGAACCGACACCGACGAACCTCAAACACGTGCAGCGTGCACGAATACCTTTGGCAGGCTTGCAGTCTCTCGGTGCTCGTGAAGTAAGCACGTGTGATTGCAAACTTGCCAAAGGTAGGGTGCCTCAGCCAAAGGTGCCTTCGCGCGCGTGCTGCACGTGTTTGACAGTTATAGTTAACAGTCCGACGATGCTCTTATGCCCGTGGTTTGACCAATCGTGGAAAGCTGACCGCAGCGACGCTTTTGGTTGCGCACGTCGCTAATATCCTACAAAAGGGTTGACGCCAAGAAACAGTGTTTCCTGCAATGGGATCAGACAACGTATACCGTTAAACACTCCCCTTTGTCGTTTCTCGTTTCTAAGGATTAACGGATACCCTCGCGGTATGTGTGCTCTGTTGTGTGCAGCGTGCAGCGTGGATCGGCAGAGGAGCCCGGGCCGTCGCGGCCGCGACTCCCTGGGGATCATGCCGAGCGGCGTGCACCGGGCGGACTCGACGCGCTCCGACCACTCGGACACTTCGGTGCGCAGCGCAGAGTCCAGGGGCTCGGCGGGCAAGAAGGTCAGCTTCAGCCGGGCCGTCAGGGTCAAGAAGTTCCCCAGGAGGGGCCACGAGACGCCCACCGAAGGGCCGGCGTCCGCTGACTTGGTCGACGGGCCGCCGTCCCCGGAAAAGAAGTTTTGGTGCAAGGTACGTACAGAAACGAAAATTACACTGGCTTCGATCGTGCTGACCCTGAGTGGGGAGCACAGAATACGTTGTGAATGATTGGGGCACATGGTATAGGTGTGTGGGTGACGTGACGTCATGTGACGGTGATGTCGCGGTGTTGATTCATGATATTATGACGTCATGATGTCAATGATATAACGTCAAGGGACGTCACAAAGTCACGTGATCATACGTGACTTTCACGGTCTCACGGGACATCAAGGTGTTGCGTAATGTCCGTGATGTCACACCACTTCGCGACGGTTCTTCGCGACGATTTTTCAGACAATTCGGCAGATCCAACACATTCCGCGCTAAAAATTGGCTCCATATCCCGATCTCTTGGGACCTGCAAAAAAAGTAGCGTCTACGGTGTCCCTGCAGCCTCCCCCCTCCCCCCTCCCCCCAAAGAAATAGGAAAAATAAAGCAACGTTTAATGCCTAAGACCGAAGTAACGCTGCTAATACACCATACAATACAAAAGACGGTCTGTAGACACTCTCTAAAGCCGGGGTCGATCCCACTGCTCGTATACAAAAGACAGCTTGCAAACACGAGTCACCACAATTTCCTTGGTTCGAATGCCAAATTTTCTCCTCGAACTCATTGCCACGCGGCATTCGAAGCAGGATCGCGTGGTAACTCGCATTCGAATCTGTTTGCAGACAGTCTTTTGTACGAAGCATACGAGCAGTGTGACCCCGTCTTTTTTAAGGCGCGTTTCTTTCTTGTAGGACTGTCCTGCCCCATTGGTCGTACGAAAAACTGTGCGAACGAACGTGCTTCGAACGGGCTTGGGGTGCGTCCGCCGATAATTCCGCCTTACATGTCTGTAGCGAACAGCTTGTTTGGGGTGTGAGCAGTGGGACGGCGGCTTCACCTCTCCAGACCTGCAGAGAGGCGTTCCTGACAAGATGAAAACGCCAGTCAGGAGTTTCAGTCGTCCACTCTCCAGCGCGAGCTTCGTACCTTCGATAACGCTTAGGCGTCTCGTGAACCTCGAGCGTGCACGCGAAGCGAAAGCACGGCGGGAGGCAACCAGTGTGTGCTTGCAGGAGGCCTGGTGTTCTCACCCTCTCTGTGACTTTAGCACCCCCCCCCCCCCCCCCGGGCCAGGCGTCGTAAGATTTTGACAAAGGGGCCTACAGTGGCGTGAAAATTTCACTTTGCAGTTTAGCCTTCTTAATATTTGATGTCTCATCAAAATGTGTCGCATGAGACCATATGATACCGTACAGGTTGGTTTCAGGTGTCTTTTATTGCAAAAACTGCGCTTAGTGAACGTATTCGAGCTTTAAATCTTTGTATGAGATGTTGCGTGTCCAGTCTCCGGCACAATATGATTGTATCAGTGGCGTGTTGAGTGATGAAAGGGCTCACGACCTAAAGGTGGGGTCATCTTCCGTGATGATGAGTATACTCATGTGTGGCTTTTAATCATTTTAGGTGTACAAGAATAGACACCAGGAGAAGCCCCGAATCCCCGAGGAAACATCCTACGAGACTGTGTCCGACTCTGCGGCCTACCGAACCGGAAGGTCGACATCGAGGACGTCTAGGAAAAGGCCCGACTCCCCCGTGGTGAAGAGAAACCACGTCAAGAAGATCGTGCAGAAGTTCGACCGGGAAGCCATGCTTCGCCAGGACTGCAGCTCCGGAGAGTCGTCGCCGCCACCACCGGTCGTACGAAGCCATTCGGTCGAAGAGTACACCACCAGACCTGGTACTCCCCTGGAACTCCAGAGGAGCCCAACCCCAAAGAGGAGGAACAAGCTCGTCAACGGCGTCAAAGTCATGCTGGCCCCACTGACCAGGAAGAAGCGAGCCACGGCCAAAACAGATACTCGGGATGGTACCGTTAGGCATGACGTCCTCCAGGAGGTTAACAACAACCACGACGATGTTGATGATGACGACGATCACGACAATCGCGATCGCGAAGAAGATCTCCCTCCGGTTATGGTTGACAAGTCAACGCAGGTCAAGCCTTTTCAACTGGAGGAGTTCTTCGCGACAGACGTGTCTCACTTGTACAGCCAGGTGGACAAGACGAAAAAAACGTCCTTCAGGACGCCCGACATCTACGTGTCCAGTCCGCAGGAGACGAGGCCGTACTCGCCGGGCACTAGTCCCAAGTACGCGTACGATTACACCGACAAAAGTGCCGCGTCATCACCGGCACTAAGTAGGGGGACGCCGGATCCGGAGTACGGAAGCATCCGCAAGGTCAAATCGTCCAGCCGCAGTTTTGGCTTTAACTTGGGCCGCTGGGAACACAAGAACAAGAACGACCGAGATTCGGACGCCTCGAGCATCACCAGTGAGCCGGCTCGCGACAGTCGACCGGGAAGTGTCTTACGCGAGTTTGATTCCAAGAAGCGAGAACTCAGCTACGAGAACGTCTCCGGGAGACTTTCTGACGACGCCAAGTCGCGCACGGCTTCCCCAACGACTTCCACGTCTGGGGTGTGGGTCCGTGATATCGACAAGGACTACCGGCGAGGCATGGCGGATTCAGACGTCACTGTTCCAAGTAGCGGCTACGTTTTCACGTACAGCGCCACGCTAGGAGGAGGTCGTTCGGGAAAGAAGAAGGCGTCCAAGGAGACCTCGTCCAGGGACACGTCCCCCGCAATCCCCGAAAGCGTCCAGTCCAGGTCTCCATCGCGAGGAGCGCGGTCAGTAAGTTCGGACCACACTTCCGTGCGTGGAGGTCTCGCAGCCGCTTACCAGGCGAGGCAGAAGGCCGCCACGTCGTCGTCCAATGGCCGAGTCGCCAAGAGTTCGTCTCCGTTGGCGAGGACCAACGGCGGTCCAGGTTCTTCGGCTGGTTCCGCGGCTAGCGAGCCAGCGTACCGGAGGAACACGGTGGTCTTGTACATACCAGGAGTGAGTCACCACGCCACGCCGTCCGACGAGTCTGTCAGGGTGTCCAGAAGTCAGTCGATGCTCCAAAAAGACAAGCCCCGTACCAGGTCGGCCCAGAAACAGCCCAAGTCGTCGTCTTCGTCGTCCATGCAGCCACACCAAAGGGCTGCTTCGGAAACGGACATCAGGAGGACCAAGTCCATTCCCAAGGGTGCCAAGTTTCCCTGGCTCAGGATCAAGCCCACTGTGACAGCTACGCCTGTGCACTGAGGTCCAGAGTCTTTCTGTTCCTTCGGCTTCATTGCTCGTAGTACCTTCGCAGGGATGCTGCGTTTGCCCTCCAGGGCAACATATTCGGCCCGCCCCCTTTTTGTTATTTAGTTAATGCAATGGGTACTTTGTAAGCTCTTGTAGACCATCAAAGGGTGTGCTCCAACATTTTGCTTCAACATCAAAGTGACAATACAAAGACGCGATAAGATACGTATCCCTGGAGAGTTTTCTTTTTCATTGCATATAACAGTAAAAAAAAGTATTTGACTCATGCCCCTGTTCCACAATCGTACTTGTAGTCATCCTTCAAATTGAATGATTCTTACCTTTTTTGATGGCGAAGCGATCACTGAAATCAGAATTACGGGTAATGCACTGATGAATACTTTAGCACAGGATAACACAATGACTGCTACCGCTTAATATCTCGTTTTTGGTGCCTACTTGGGGTGTCCTCACGATGTTCGCGCACGCCCTTTGAATATGGTCGATCTTCAAAATGATCTGCTTTATTCCGCGGAAAACTGGCTCTCCAGAACTACCTTTTCCGACCTTGCCAGGTTGGCAAGGAGCTTAGAAAATCTAGGAGAGTTCCTAGAAGGCGCTATCTTCAGAGGTTAAGGCTTTTAATATGAAGCTACCATATTGACGGGTTCCCTTGTAAGGGTATGACGCTTGCTCTGATAGAAGGAATTTGATCAAGAGTCAAGTTAGACGTAGCAAGAATCTTTGGTTTTATTTCAAAAGATCCAGACCAAAAATATATTTGTAAAAGAGACTTATACATATATTAATTCACAACTAATGTCTTTATTGCTGAAGGTTTTTTGTGAATATTGACAGCGACGAAACTTTTTAAAGAACTTAGGGGCAGTTGCACTTGTTAAGTCTAGACACGTTTCTTTAACGCATTTAATACTTTTCACTCTAACCAAGTCCAGGACAGAAAGGGACCGTAACATTCATCTACACAAGCGCCTTGACTAGAAATAATTCAAAACAGAGTCATAGGCGTTACTGGACAGGCCAGGTCAGGACAAGTTAATTTCTAGTTAGTCGTAGGCAGACATGTACCGTAGTGGAGAGATAACTCCTTTACTTTTAAGTTGCATGAACGGGTGATCCGACTTAAAACGTTTAAAAAAAGGTCGTTGCTGGCTTGTCTCCCACAGAGCATCCCTGCAGCTAGAAATATTGAACAAAAAGCGCCTGCCTTACACGCCGCGAAGCATCTATACGCATGTACTATATGTATTGTATACGCTCGGCACTGCTTGAACTTACTGTGAGTGTGGACCAACGATTGTGGCGCTTTGAGCGGTCGTGTAGATTTTCGACTACAACTTTTTGCGGCACTGCTAAGCGATTGATGTGTTTTCGCCCTAACACTAAACTGTGTGTCAATGCTGTGTTCTTCTCCGTTCTTTCTACGGCTTGACAGTAAATTGGCCGTCGCACTTACACCTGAATTAAAATGGCCTCTAAAAAGCCATCATCGCCCTTTCCGTCATCGAACGATAATGATGATACTCTATGCCTCAGTAGCGACAGCTATTGAACATATTCGCAGTGAGACAGACATTGTCTAAATTGGCCTAGCTATACCCGCTGCGCGTTCACAGGGTAAGGGACTCAACGAAGGTTGATGCATTGTCAAGGGGTGGCTACCAATCAGGGTGAACCTTTTGTTTGCTATGGTATCCGCCATCTGGAATGGATGGATGGATACGGCTGAGCCCAGTCAATTGGGTGGCGGCTTACGTCACCTACTGCAAGCTTTTAATTTGAACAATTTACTTTAAAAAGACCCAGTAAGGGTAAGCCTTCCACCAGTATATTTACAAATTTAAAATGAATGGAGCATGGTAAATAATCTCATGCCTTGAAGCCACGCGTGCGTCAGCATGCATGCAGGATTCCGTTTCCCTGAGAGCGTTCAATGGTTAGTTCGTGCTTGAAGCGCTCTCATCACTAGAACCTAAAGCTGTCGGCGTGTTGTATAGTTTGTATTTTGATCTAAGCTCGAGTGTCCTGCGTATAAAATGCCTTGAAATGTGATTTTCGTTCTTATTTTCAGTGTTAAAAGTTTAAAGAGACTAGCAAGCGAAGTTATTTTATGTCTACTGTCGGTGAAATATAAGTCCCTTTCTGCGTGAGCTGTTTATAAGCGCGGAGCGAGACTTGAGTTTCGTAATCGCGACAACAGCGGGATATCGTTTCAACTCTGTGTATCGCGCCTTTTTTTTTCTTCTTCTTTTTTTTCTTGCTTATTTTTTTCTGATTTTCTTTTTGTGTGTGTGTGTGTGGAAGGCGGTGGGAAGAATGAAAGGAAGAAGTACGCTGCTCTTTTAACTCGTTAATAGAATTGTGTAACCCACGAACTTAGAAACGATTTACGAGAGTGCGCCGAAATAAAAGAAATAAAAGAAAAAGAGCCCAATGCTAGTCGAAATGCTGACGTGTTGTTTTCTGGAGCTTTAATTAAAGGTTGTTTCTTACTGATCCAGAGGTGTCTCACCCTCGTATGTGCTGGGGCAGAGCTCTGTGCTGGGGGCAACAACGGCGGGCCTAATACGAGAGATTCGGGGAGAGGAGGAGGTGAAAAAACGCCGAGCACCGAGCGCAGGATCGGTGGGTGGGTAGACGCAAACTTAGCTGCCTTCGTCTCTATCCACTGTCTCCCTCCAATCAGAGCTAACATAAGAACGTCGTCTGCTACTCGCGCGGCGTCTCGCTTTCGAACGCCAGACGCTGGCGTTCAGCGTCTACCCGCCACCCTTCCAATCAGAGCTCGCGCACAGACTTCCCCTCTCGTTTTTATCTCCTGCTCTCTCTCAGTTTCTCATCGTATAGTTTTGTTTGTCGTCATCGATGTGATCATATCGACGGTACGCTGGCGATGTGTTGGGTTGACGGTAGGAATATCTCACCTAGCTAATCCGTGCTGCCGTCCCCACTCCTGCCGGTTGAAATGTCGTTGTGTACTAGCTCGCAATTTGTATGCAGTCTGAAGTGCGGTTCAAGATCGTAGCTTAGCGGTTTTGTTGCCCGGCTAAATAGCCTGTCGCCGACAGAGACTGCGATCGCCACATTTCCAGACGAAATGAGTTTCTTACTGTTTAAACACGAACTTCTTTCAAATGGAAGAGATTTTGCTCGTTGTTTGCGGTCCGCTAATTATTGGTTCACCCGCTCTAGTTTTATTTCAATCGTATTTTGACGTTGGCTGACAAATCAATCGCTTACTATGCACGCGTAACGGCATAACAAGAGATGCGAACAGCGACGGTTTGTGGCGATCGAGGTCTCAAATTTGTGTGGATGTTCAGTTTAATCTTTTTTAACAAAAATATAAGGGAGAGAAGGTTACAACGACATTTCTACAAAAACCAAAAAGGTTCCTTCTGCTCAAAACACGAAAAATAATAATAACAAAAACAACAACAACAACAACAACAAGGTTACATTTCGCCGGTCGTGGCACTATCAGACTCCAAAGTATAGTGCTCTTTAATTCACGACCTGGTTTGTTCGGCTCCGAGGTAATCCGGATCAGTCATCGCAAGTTTTGCGATGATAACAAGGGCGGCTAGCTGCAGTCAGCACTCTTGCTGGAGTCATGCAGACGGAGCTCAAAGCGTCTTCGCAAGAGATCGCTTCTCTTCTCATCTGAAAGAGATAAATGAAAGCTTTATGTATCCAGTTTCGGTGCCAGGCGATGCGGGATGAATAAATAACTCGTCGTTCGGCATCGAGAGCCTCGTATCGCTTCGTTACCCCAACGTATACCCAATCAGGAACGTGCGAGGGACGTAGCAGCTCCGGAACACGTAAAGCCTCGGTCGTTCAGCTCGTACATGATCCAATGGACGCGGTATACGCCGCAAACATGATGACAAAATTATCCGCTTCAAGCATGTGCAAAGCATGTTTATTTTATACATACGTATGTTTCGAACATGCCTGCAGAAGGGATTTTGAATGACCTATGTGACAAGACCGTCATAAAAGGAAGAAGAACACCTCAGATAGTGATTGCGGGCAGTCTTTTCCATGATGCAATTATAGTGTGACGGCGACTTATAACGCCCCCAAGCATGAACATGCGAGGATGTTCGTGCAACACAGCCGCTCAAAAGAACACGTAAAGGAAATCGGAATGTTCGGCGCCAACTGCCTCCTCTTGCACGCTTTCTCTCTTTATTTTCTCTTTCTTTTTCGTCCGATACCCCTGGATCCTATGGTACACACACCGCTCGAGTTGCTGGACGTGCAGGTGTTCGCAGCGATCATTAGTTATCTCGGTGAACGACGCCCACCACTGGCTTTTTTTGTTTGTTGTTGTTTTGTTCAAGGCGACTTACTACTGCGCATGACGTCGGTCAGGGTACATGCACCTCCGCAAAACGTGCCCGAGCGTGAACGTCATGCAGAGCAGTTGAAAAAGAGCAATCGCAGCCTCGGCGTTCCCGCCCCCAAACCAGCTCCACGTTTTACCTCGGGAAGTGTCTGAATTCCGCGCAGCTCTACGGAGGCTGCACAGAAGGGGGCCGCCTCTAGCCGATAAACCTTGCTTATTTATTTCGTTTGCAGTCAAATGACCCTTTCCGAAATTCAGTGCCATCTGGTGGCTGAAATGGCGGTTTAACTTTTACCGTATTAATGGCGGCAATGAACCTGTAGCACTGTACCTGTAGTCTGCAGTATTTTATCGGGCACCGTCACTTTCGCGTGTCAACGGCAAAAGAGAGTGCGCGCTTTACTGTACAGTTCTTTCTCGATCTCTCTGAGTGTCGATGTTCACAAAGATGCAACCAGTCAGAACTAGGGGTTTCGCGAACCAGCTGAGGTTCGAGTTCGACCAGGTTCGACTTTTTCGAACTTTTAATAGAAAGTTCGACGAACCTTGTATTGAGGTTCGACTCGTGTGCGCATGCGCGACAGGCTGGCCAGTTGGCTTCGGATTGGAGGGTGATGGCTAAGGGATAAATTAAGGGCAGCGCTGCATGGTTATTTCAGTTAATACAGTACAAAAAAAAATTAAGTTATTAACTTCTTCAGTGATTAGTATTGGTTTCTTTTAATTGCAACTGTTCATAAAATAAAATAACCCATTGAATAAAAAAAAATTTCTCCAAACTTAGACATGCTTGTATCAAGGTCTGGCCACACTGTGCACAAAGTCGAACCGGTCGATTTTGGTGAAAAGTTCGAAGGTTCGTTGACCGGTTCGACCCAGTCGAACCCCGAAAGTTCGACTTAAAAATCCGGTTCGACAAAAGTTCGCGACACCCCTAGTCAGAACGAAGCGCCAACCCACACAGACGCCTTGATGAAGTTCTATCCATCAAGGGGCTTTGAAGCCGATTGTGCGCTACAAACAGATTGACCGGGCCCGGGTTAGAAGTGAACGCTTACGCAGCTCTTGCATTCAATTCTTGCTTCACACCGTGCTGGCGTCTTCAACTTCATTCCTCTAGGGGTGTCGCGAACTTTTGTCGATCCGGATTTTTAGGTCGAACTTTCGGGGTTCGACTAGGTTGAACCGGTTCGACGAGCCTTCGAACTTTTCACCAGATTCGACCGGTTCGACTTGGTGGACAGTTTGGCCAGACCTTGATACAAGCATGTCTAGGTTTGGAGAATTTTCTTCTTTAAGCAAAGGGTTATTTAATTTTATGAACAGTTGCAATAAAAATAAACTAATTCTAATCACTGAAGAAGTTAATAACTTAATTTTTTTTGTGCTGTATTAACTGAAATGACCAATGAGTGCTGCCATTATTTCATCTCTTAGCCATCCCCATCCAATCTAAAGCCAATTGGCCAGCCTGTCGCGCATGCGCATGGCAGTCGAACCTGATCAGTCGAACCTTTGTCGAACTTTTCACAAGAAGTTCGAGAAAGTCAAACCTGGTCGAACTCGAACATCGACCGGTTCGCGACACCCCTACTTCCTTCATCAATAAAAAGAAGGCCGCCATTAGTACGACACATGTGCCATTTTTCAGATGATGATAATGACACATGTGGCCGGACTGAATTTCGGAAAGGGTCTATTGTCTCAGGTGAGAATCGCACGTGCAAGAAAGAATGTACAGAACATCTTCAAGGAATAACAAAACAAAAGCGGCGCTAAGGTACGACAAGAGCTAGTTTCACATATGTATGCCTTTTTTACGAGAGTGCTGCCATCCTAAATGTCGTCACTTCCAGTATAAGCGAAACCATTGTGTTGCTGTCTTCACGCCAATAAAATGCGTTTAGGATATAATCGTAACCGTCACCCGTTCTTGTTTTGCCTACCCTCTATGTTTTTTACTATATGGAGGATGAAATGTTTTATTGTTTTTTCGTCGGCCATGCCGGATATGTCTACCATGTGACCGAGGACGAGAGTAAACGAAAAAATTCTATATATATAGAGAACTTTTTCGTTTACACTCGAACGCGTCCCTCTCGCGGCTTACATTTTCCACCACTGAATTTGTCTTTCTCCGCAAAAAAAAAAAAATAATAAAAATAAATGACAGTGACTACTAGGGGTGTCGCGAACCGGCCGAGGTTCGAGTTCGACCAGGTTCGACTTTTTCGAACTTTTAGTGGAAAATTCGACGAACCTTGTGTTGAGGTTCGACTCCTGTGCGCATGCGCGACAGGCTGGCCAGTTGGCTTCGGATTGGATGGTGATGGCTAAGGGATGAATTAAGGGCAGCGCTGATTGGTTATTTCAGTTAATACAGTACAAAAAACTAAGTTATTAACTTCTTCAGTGATTAGAATTAGTTTATTTTAATTGTAACTGTTTATAAAATAAAATAACCCTTTGCATAAAAACAAAATTCTCCAAACCTAGACATGCTTGTATCAAGGTCTGGCCACACTGTCCACAAAGTCGAACCGGTCGAATCTGGTGAAAAGTTCGAAGGTTCGTCGAACCGGTTCGACCCAGTCGAACCCCGAAAGTTCGACCTAAAAATCTGGTTCAACAAAAGTTCGCGACACCCCTAGTGACTACCAGTACGGTGCGACGACGTAATGTGCAAGTCATTTATAGCGTTGGAGCTAGCGAAGAAACTATACACCTGCAAGCGCTGTTCGAAGTGTTACCAGTGCAGCGCTTTTGGGCTTCAGAAGTTCTCTCTTGAGAATGTTGTGTTATGGCAGACATAACGTAATATAAGATAAACAACAAAAAAAGTGTTTTGACGATTGGTTTTTTTGCGTAATCGGAAGTGACGATCCTATCCGCTTCTGGCGGTTCTCCCGGAGGCACAGCAGCATATATGTGGCGTAACACAGTGACCGTAGAGTTTTTTTTTTTTTTGTTTGTTTTTGTCACCGGGGGTCCGTCGAGAAACGACACGAGAAACACCTATAACCTGACACGCTCCACGTCGGTCACAACTTTGCAATGTCCATCAGAGATCATTGTAATGCTCGCAATCGACGGAATACCGGAAAGAAGTCCCGTTCGTCATCATGGCGTACGCGCATGTTTTGAAATCTCTGATTGTGCACACCTTTCCGACGCTTTTAACAAGGGCGAAACTTTTATGACTAAATGAGCCGCGACTACACGCCCGGCGTCTGGAATTCCACGGAACAGGGCTATACCGTGCAAGCACAGACTGCGTTCCACGGCCCAAGAGCTATAGGGATGGCAGCGCGCAGATAGGCTGACATTGGAATGGTTTATATATTGCCCGGCAATGGACGCGGGACACTATTTACTCTAGGTCTTTCCTTAATCAGACGTCCCAGCAGTGAGGAGGGCGATCGATGCCATAATGCAGCGGTGACCATGCATTATGAAGACGCTTCAGACAGTCTGCGGGGACTGTCCGAGATGTGTTACGTCCTTGTGCGACGGTGTCTTGTCACATTGCTCATACAGTAACTGTTTACAGACGTGTTCAAAACATACATACGTGTGAAGCAAACGTGCTTTGACACGTGTCCGATGAGTCTGTCATCATGCTACGGAGAAACTCCGTGTCCTTTGTACGATGTAAAGAGCAGTGCGGACTTCGGCTTAAAGGACAACTGCAGTAGACACCATTTTGCCACTTGGTCTGCATGACCATTGGGCGAGCGATAGTCACATTCTTTTCTTTCCTTCTCAGATATTTGATCAAATTGTATAAATGGAGATGTTGAACGTTTCAAAATGTAGCCTCGTCATTGTTGCACTGGTGCATTGGTGTTTTTATACGCAGGGCGCGGGGCAGGTTTAGACGGAGCTTTTCGTGCCTGCATATTTCTTAGTTCGTCTCCTACACCAATCCTTGAATTAGGATAATCCCTCCCGAGTGGGACGGCCCCCACGCTTTAGCACGTACGCGAATGGCGCAAAGTTTACGCGGCGCTCGAAACAGCTGCTATACCTTAGTACGCAAAGTTATAGTCACTTTCTCGAAATAGACGTATAGCCACAGTTGGAGATCGCTCTGGTCTACTGGAAAAAAGTGAAGTGATTAACTTTAATTACAATGCTCACGTTCCGGGCAAAGGACCTTCAGTTACCAGGCACTGGCGGCTTCCGAT
Source organism: Ixodes persulcatus (assembly GCA_013358835.2). Lineage (NCBI taxonomy): Eukaryota > Metazoa > Arthropoda > Arachnida > Ixodida > Ixodidae > Ixodes > Ixodes persulcatus. Next base: position 216,980 of record JABSTQ010010397.1, read on the forward strand.
TGGAAAAAAAAAAAAAACTGGCACTTGAGAAAATTTATTTGATGCGCAACCAAATAGGCGAGCATTTGCTGCGTGGCACGAACAGGCTCTGCCACCAACACGACCTCCCACGTTTACTTCTGCGGCGCCCAGAATCCAGGGAAAAAAGAGTCGATCGTCCAAGTCCTCTTCTATTCGTCGGCGTCGCCTGGCTCGGTGAGGAATGTGCCAAGGCTGCTTCGTTCGAGGCGCGAAGAAAAGAGTGCGCTATGTTATTATCAACTCCGTTTAACGTCACATTGAGATTTTTTTTCTTTCGTTTCTTGAGAATAAAGTGTCGTTACATGTGAACACAAGATACAATAGAAATTATTTCCAGGTAAGAAAGTTTTGCTTGCTTTAAATGCTGTCCGTTTTTTTTGTTTTTTTTTGCGTTATCATTTGCCAGGAGTAGAAGGGTGTGGTCAACGCTGGGTGCTACTTTTTTTTTACGAAACAAATTAATTTTACGTGTTTCGTAGTCAAGAGGAGAGACAAGAGGCTAAGCGTAACGTCAGTGACTTGTTCCTGATACCCCAGGAAACTTATTTCGCAACCCCCCGAGTTAATTTCTTCAGCTATCCTTTTAGAACAATTGATTTAAACTGAGACGTTGGAAGAAGTTTCACTGACGAAGTTCAGGCGAGAGGTCGACAGTTGTTTTGCCCTTGGCTCTTGGGTTTTTAAACTTTTAGTGGAGTTATAAAAAAAAATATTTCGTATAACGTTAAAAAGAAAATCGGCATTATAATGATTGGCGTCTCAGCAGAGACATTATTGTAGTTACAGTGAACCACTTGAGGTGGGCAGGGTATGGATACTTAAAATTGCGTTCGCAGTCTCGGTTCCCGATTGGTCGAATCAGGCGACGCCGCGAGCTCAGTGGCTGGCCGCACCCCTGTCATCCTAGACCTGCCAGAGCAGTGTCCCTCCAAGAGGCGACATTAACTGAAAATGAAAGAGTAGAGAAATAAAAGGACTGCTACACAAACCGTTAGTGAAGACCTCGTCGCCACCAAGGCAGGTCTTTCCGTCCATTCAATGAATGTCGCCCACATGCAAGGCGGTTGCATTTCTTTTTATTATTATTATTTTTTTATTGCGCTACGTTACGATGACGAACAGTCGCATAAATGGCTCTCGGTGGAGGAAAGGGCGAGGGTGCATAAATAAAAATAAAGAAACCCGTCCCACACAGCGGACGACAACCAACGCACCGTGTCTCAGATTTGTGTCTCCTTTGGCGTTTTGTTGGACCATGTGCCTCTGCGGGCTGCTCGACTCGGCCTAGCGGCACAGACCTTCACCTACTTGGTACTACACACGCGGCTGGCTTTGGCGGCTTCTTCGTCTCTCTCTGTCTGCCTAGTTTATGTTGTTTTGTTTTGTTTTTTCGACAGCGCGCCCCTTCCTTTTGTCGTCGTCGAATGGAAGCCAGGACGCGTGCCCACACTTCTCCGGGGAAGAGCCGCACAGCGACTTGGAGCGCTTCGACGACGTGTGGATTCTCGGCGAGAACGTGAAATAAGAGAAGGCGTGGAGAGTTCCTCCGTGCCCGCCGATGAACCCACGCGACGGGATTTCCAGCGTTTGGAATGGTTCCATCCCCCCCGTTTAGCATCCCGCGGTTACCCAATGGGTCGTTTTAATGGCGCCGGAGGATGCCAAGGTACACAACAGCGGTCGACCTCGACTTCCGTTTTCTGCGGCCATTTGCATCGTGTAACGACCGCAATTATTTGCTCACTCACCACGTTCGTGACGGTGAACCTACGACGGTTCCTGTATTGGCTCAAGAGGGTCTTCTGGGGATTGATTGCCAATGGTTCACCGATCGCGCTGACTATGCCGCGGGGACACTGGTAATGCATCATACAAAAGACAGGCTGTTTAGACACTGTCTGAGTCTTATTTCTTTATTTATAAGACGATCCCTGTCACATTGCCCAAACAAAAAAAAAAATATATATATATATATATATATATATATATATATATATATATATATATATATATATATGCAGACATGATCGAAGCATACATATGTATGAAGCTTCGATCATGCTTGAGGCATGTACACAAATAATAATGTCACCATGCCTGCAACAAACGGCGTGTTTTTTTTGTTTTTTTTTTAATGATGTGTGACCAGTGTGATTGCTGCTTTAGGCTGACGCTGCGAATTTTGGTGGTCGCCCCGGACGGGCTTTCCGGCGCTTTTTCGGCGTTTACCGCATGCTCTCGTGTCCTCCTTTCTTCTCCGTATAGAGCTTGTGGCCTTTGAATACACAGAGTGTACGAGGTCGTGGCTTGATGGGGGATTGGTAGAACGAAGCACAAGTAATTGAGTCTTGGAGGACTGGAACCCGCGGACAAGATGCTTGAGCCAAGGTAAGAAAGTGCGACATACGCAACCTGACCGACATTCGACTCGTACCAATGAAGCAGGGTTGCCAGGTCTACTGATTTATCAGTAGATCTACTGATTTCGTTCCGGGTCTACTGATTCACTGAAAAAGAAGAAAATCTACTGACTGTTTTTTAGTAAACATATTAAAAATGTATTATTTGGCCCCTTCAGTTCCCAGGGTCGCCCATCAAAAGGAACTCATATTCTTCCAGAATTAAAAACGAAGCACTGGCTAGACGGCCCAGAAACCCAACCTATCCGAGCGACTTAACCGTATATTTATATCTATTCACCCAGAGCAGGTTCGACCAACGTTGGGTTCGACGGTGACATCCGGGCCAGAGCCATATATGGGGAGACTTTGGCCAGCATGGAGGATAGAAGGGTAGCAGAGGGCATGACATCAGCCGCGTAGCCTCTACAAGCCATGCTCCCTTGACCCCTCGCCTCTTTCTCATTTTCCTTTTTACTCTCCTCACTTATCAGCCCAACATGACCACATCACGTGACCGCAGCTAGCCTTCGTCTAGCCTTCGATCTGATAAAACCTACCGGAAGGAGCGCGCGCAAGCCTGCAAGGAATCCTGCTACAATCAACCATCCATCTCGCACGTGACATGTCACGCGCACCAATCGCCAGAGAGATCTGCGGTCACGCTGGGCACAATATCGTTTAAACGTTTTATGACTAGGCTTCACCAATATTGCAACGTGCCCCCTACCCTCCTAGTACTTATATCCTCCCTGTTGGCCAGTCTATGATCTCGCCGCCGTAACGTCTCCCTCCCGAGCGAGCCAATCAGCCTGCCGCGCAGAGCGAGAGACGTGAGCGCATGTGCGTGAACTCTTGGCTGCTCCCAGCTGAGCGGGGAGGGCCGCCATTTTCATTCATTCGCCCGGCGGAATGCATAGGATCGACATCCATATTTCGGTTCTTAACTTTTATTTGGCAGGCTTTGGCAAGAAAATAATATAATGTTATTCCTCGGTGGCTTAAAAAGCTAAAGAATTAAGTTTCTCCACGTTCGAACGCAAGCTTTGAGTCAGGCGAAAAAAAATAAGCCCGTAGCAGACGAAGCGTAGCCTCGACAGTGCTCCGCGCCGACAGCGTTGCGTCAAAAACCTTCCACGGCCCAGTAAGGAAAGATGGCAGCTTGCAGAGGACATAAAATGGACATGCACGCGCGCACTTGCTGGACGTCTTGTTTTGGTTTCGTTTCAATAATAGCGACAGGTGGATGTCCCACTGTCGCCCTCATCTGTTGATCCCAAAAGTGGCTCAGTCTCGATTTCAACGAATAATCCTCGAAATCGCAACACTAATCAATGCTGATAAAAAAAAAAATATATATATATATATATATATATATATATATATATATATATTCACGGTGCCATTTTACTTTGTTTTTCATAAAGAATTACTCGAGAACTGGTCTCGTTTTTTTTTTCATATTTTATTTGTGTTTATTACTATGTTATTTGTTGCTCTATAGTATTTCTTCGAAAAATGGTTTGATGGAAATGGCAAAACATGGCAAAACACACATTTTGTAGAATATACTGATTTTTGTGCAAATCTACTGGCTTTTTGGAGATCAATCTGCTGACTTTTTTTTCTCCGTCTGGCAACACTGCATAGAAGGCTCGAAGTCCTTTAGAGGGCCCATGAAACAATTTTTCTACTTTCGCTAATTACTACTCAGAATCGCTCTCTAATGTTAATAACCGAACAAAATTGCCTTAGTTTTTCTTTCTAAGCAATGGCGGTCGGCAAATAAATTCGAGAAATATGAGCATCATTCATCCCCTCAACTCTGAACCAGAACAAGCGGCCACGTGGCCTAGGCCACGTGGCCGCTTTAATAGGCAACAGCAGTTGCCTATTAAAGTCACTGGATCATGGGAAAATAGCGCCAAGCTCCCCGTATGGTCGCCATCTTGGTCCGTGAACTGAGCAATTTCTCCTTAACCCTTCCGTTCTTGGTGAGCCGATCTAAATTCCCTGGTGACGGGTAGCTTTTTGAATACCAAGATTTTGGAATCCACACACCGGCGAAACAAGCGTACATCTTCGTACCACCACCACATGCTGTGTCGGTGCTTGGAGGCACTGAAAAATAAGTTTACTGTTTTTAAATACGCAAGAAGAACAATATAAGTGTAAGAGATCCGTCGATATGGGCATGATTGATAAGTTGTTTGCCTACACAGTGCCAAAGACGCTTATATTGGCAAGGAACACTTCAGTACGATGATGCTCCATGGTGATCTTGGCGCGACTGGTCTAGAACGACCCTCTGGAAGCTTCAAAGATTTGAATGGAGCGAGAGGGCGATTTCCATGGTAACGCCAATCGCCTTGCGAGGTTTTGGTCATGTTAGTATAGGGGGTATTCACTGGCCGCCATATTTGAGGTCACTGTTTAGAGCGCATGCTCAGAACGAGCTCGCATTAATAGGCTGCCAAGACCGGCAATCTTGATGGTGCGGGGTGCACGTTGCAAAATAACTGTGGAAGCTTGCCATCAGCACGTGCTCAGCATTAGCGCACACAGATATGGCCGCCAGTGAATACACCCTATCCGTTTGTGTCCGGCTAGCAGGTAGGGGAGGCAATGGCTCTACTATCCCAGGATCCAGTGACTTTAGTGCCTATCTTATGCAGACCTTGTTAAGGCCGATTCAGACTTTAGTGCCTATCTATACAGACCTTGTTAAGGCCGATTCAGACACTTGCGTTTGAGTGCGTTTGACTGCGTTGCGTCGAGAACAGAAAGCGAGTCACCGGCACATCTGTGCTTCGTATGAAGCGTGGAATCCAATTCAAGGAATCATCTTGGCACGCGATATAAGCAGCAGGAATGTCCCGGTTTCTCGCTGCCGCAACGCAGTCAAACGCAGTCAAACGCAACTGTCTGAACCAGCCTTTAGAGTACGGCTATTCTCATCACCGCAGTGGTTAGACACGAGCCACTACCCCAGTGTCCGCCGAGGCATTGATTGTTACGAGCCGAAGTCAAGTGCTCGCGCAGTTCTCGTGTCCAATCCATGAGCCGCGCTCGATTGCCGTCAGGCGGGTGGTTTCGATTCCACAATCCACCTCTTTACGAAATCACCGGTTCAAGAGTTTTTGGTAGAGAACGCGCGTCCACACCACGAGCGCTCTCACGAGATCTCGCTTGAAAGCATGCCATGGCCGCTCGTGAATCCATGAAACGCGAACATGTGTTTTCATACCAGAAACTCTGGAACCATGATTTCGAAAGAGGTGGATTACGTCGTCAAGCTTTGCGACGGCAAGACTGAAAGAAATAGTCCCTTTTTATCCTCGCGATTTCACCGCGACCAAGAAGCTTCTGAATCAGTGGCGGTCCGTGCGAGTATACTAGGGTCAGACTGGGACCAGTACGCCTCTGTAAAGTCAGGAATATTTCAACCCGATATCGTTTCATGACCTCTTTAAGAACGGCAGGCAAAAACATGAGTTGACCTGTCTGCCCTTACTCATTTCAGCCAATTGTGAGTGCGAGCGTGTATTGGCTCAATTTCTAATTAACTCAATTGACTAAATGAAGACCAATGATTCGCGCTTCGTGTGCATCGCAAGGCAGAATACCTGTAGGAAGTATTGAAGTGGGGTATCTACACGCAGGTAAACAACGAAAAAAACAATCACACCGAGTCTATGAAGCCTCAGTATAGAAAAGCCTTGAACAAGCACATTATATGTGAGAGCTCCGAAGATGGTACCGGAAATTACTTATCTCGGGAAGGAAGTGCGATGATTACCAAGAAAAGACCATTCTTGATATGTCAACGTCAGTTCAGTAAGTCCTGGGAAGTTTTCCCAACGGCCCGTTCACAAAACTGCGTTTGCTTAGGACCTAGTTCGTGCGATCTCTTACGAGCAAACACACGGACAGGCTGCAGCAGTCTATCCGTTAAACCTGGGACTGCATTTCACATGTTTTGCGGTATTCGCCAATTCAAATGTACGTACTATCTAAGTAATGGTGGTTTATAACCTCGTCAAAAGCTATTTTTTTTCTTTAAATTGATATGTAAAAGAAAAAAAAAAGTCATAATTCGCAATATATAGCGTTTGAAATAAAGTGTTGTAAGTATTCATCTACCTTACATGTCCTAACTGTTTGCTATAGTTTACAATTTGTATTTAAATTCTTATATTTAGGTTTATTTATTTAGTATATACTCATTCATGCCTTAATCATATTCCGGCCCACCAGACTGCGACAGCTTCCCAATCTGGCACCTTAGCCAAAACGTTTGGAGAACCCTGCTTTAGACAATGGTGGACATGAAAGCCAACATGCAATTAACAGGTTGGCGGTGGTTACAGCTTTAGCGTAGTCTTCATGTACTGCGTACGTAAAACGTCCAGTACGTCCAAACTACCATATTTACTCGGTTAGTAAACGCACCGTTTATGAACTAAAGCGCGAAACACATGCACGACGAAACCGTCCGATCCGACGTCCGATCAGGCAATAGGCGGTCGGAGGCGAGGGTTTTCAACGCTCTCCGGTGCTACGAAAACCCTCGCCTCCGACCGTCGTATTGCCTGATCGGACGTCGGATCGGACGGTTTCGTCGTACATGTGTTTCGCGCTTAAGACCGTCGGTCCGCTTCTGCCGGAGAGCACGCCGAGAGCCAATCACTGCAATCAGGCACGTAGCCAGGAGATTTTTTTTTTTTTTTTTTTTGGGGGGGGGGGGGGGGGGGGGGGGGAGGGGGGCCGCCCATGACAAAAGGTTGTATGAGGTACCAGCAATTTACGGAACAGAGGTAACGTCTTCCACGCGAAAATGCTATCTGCGCAGATCGTACTTTTACGGGGAATTCGTGTTCTGGACTCACGTTTCTTATGCGGAACGCGATGATTGGCTGTACCTGTGTTCTGTGCAAAAGTAGACGCAACAGCCTTGTTCTAAGTAATGTGTCTGTTACTCGGGTAAATGTGATAATATGGAGAGATGAACAAAAATAAATAGTGTTTTTTGGGCGTGATGAAGCGTGGGAGGTTGTGGAAATGTGAGACATTGACAGAAACAGGCCGGCTATACGAGGCAGAGCACACATCCGGAAGACATGGACACGCGCGCAGCACGACAACAGTGGGATCCATACTCAGGTAAACATCGTTAATGAGGTCCACGCTTCCTCACGTGCATATGCGACACAACCCCGGATTTCGTGTACGGCGTATATATATATGTGCGTCCGTGCACACATGCGTTTGGGAAAGCGTTCGTTTCCTGTCGATACAGAGCGCGTTGCGCAACCGTATTGTTATGAGTCGTGGACTAACGCTCGCTTACAAAATAAACCAGGAGAGAAAAGTACGAGAAAACAAAACGGAAATCGTTGCGTCAAGTTTTACGACGCTGGAAGTTGGCGCGACAAAGTGATTTGTCTCGGGACTCGTGAGTGACCGACTGGAAGTTCATGAACCTGCAAAGCATCGCAAAACTTGGTTTGGCGAATTCGCTCGAGTGATTGCCGTCTTCGCATCGTTGAGCGTCTGCTATCGAAAAGTTTTGTTAATGTTTATCACAATTAGAACAAATTACGAAGCTGTGACCAGCTATACACTGTTGAAAATTTACACTCAGAAGGGTGTTTTCTTTAGCGCCTGTAACTCACGCCCTTACACCCTACAAGGGATGAATTTAGAAAGTAGAAACACCCACGCCAATGTGTTCCCGCGTTTTTGATATCTTTGTATTTGTGTTGAGTTAGACTGGGGAAATTTGATCATCAAATCATATATTAGGAAGTGTGCTCTGCTGATCAAATTGAAATGTGTTTTTTGAAATATGCAGATGCCATGAACCTTGCGCACGACTTGAGGATCACGACCGTGTTGACATCTCCGCGTTATGTACCCGACAAGCTAAGGGTAATATCCTTTTAGTGCGAAATCATTAATTGTCCCATGGAGCGAGCCGACGTCATCAGCTTTGATGCCGCGCCAAACGGCACCTTAAATCATTTCTCCAACTGAAGCCAGCTCCCAGCTGAAACCACGCGAAAAGCCTAGCCAAACGGCACGTATAGTTTCCCCGATCCCAAAAAGCGGAGTAAAGCTGATGGATTTCGGCTTCGGTCCCATTGGCTGGCGCGCGTCGACGAGGCTCCCACTGGCTGCTGCGCGTCAGTTTCAACGCAGTCTCCAAAATAAATCGCCGAAAGTGGCTTCATGCGAGTATTCAAAACGCCCTTGCGCCTTAGCAGCATCATAAGGAATGCCCTCATTGACCCTCATCACAGCCTTAAAAAGGGGGTGCGACGATTTTTGTACGTGTAAATGGCGTTTATAACCTATAAAACACGCGTTAGTTTTTCTCCTCGTGCAGCGGCAGTAAAAAAAAAATGAAAGAAAAACCAGCATAATTTTTTCACCGTGGACCTGAGAAACTTCTGACAATTTCATGGCAATTTCAAATAGATAGTGCGTAGATTTAAGCTCGAAAATACTGAGAAAACCTCCAGTCTAGTTATACACCATTCCAGAGCTGTCCAATAGATGGCGCCGGTTGTGCTCGCCCGTCGTTTTATTTATTTTCCTAGAAGTCCAGAAAAGGTGCAGAGACTGTATGATGAATGGTAACCCGACGACCGCACCCTCAACTATTAGGGTTCTGAGTGTCTTCCGTTTTCCCCGATGATATTCGACGCTAAATCGTCGGTAGAATCTATCAGCTAGCCTTGAAACTGCGTGCCACCAGACCGGAGGTTTTTCAGAATTTGCAAGAACAAATATAAGCACTATCTATGAGCAATTATAGAGAGAGAGAGTCGGAAGAGGAAGAACAGAGAGGTTAACCTAGGTTAAAGTCCTGGTTGTCGACTCTGTTTTGGGGAGGGGGTAGTGGGGAATTAAACTATTAAAAACAAATTAGTGGGCAATTATGGTCGCTTATAATCATTGTCATAAAGTTTCAGGTTCATGGTCAAGTCAAGGAAACCGGAGCGCGTTTCTTTTCATGCAAGTAAACAAAGTTTCTATCATCATCATCGTCGTCATAAGCGGCTACGATGATGATGATGATGATTGTAACTTACTCGGGCACAGTCGAACGCAAATGTGTGAAGCAGATTTGACATATTTGAGAGCCATAGGAAGGGGGCTTCGATATTGAACACGTATACCCGTCGTGTTCAAAATTAAAGTGAGATCGAAGAGTAATGGGGCTATCATATTACACCATTAGAGATGCACTTTATTTTACTCTCTTGAAAAAATCCGAGACGGCATTTCCCATAAGCATCAGAGTGAAGGAATGCCGAGGTTTAGCCCCAAAAAAGCGCCGAAAAATATTATTTTCGAAACGTCGGCCACCACTTCGAGTCTTCCGGGGCGTTCCCTCTTCAAGTTTACAAAATATTGCACCAACAAAAATGGGTTTTTAAAAATGTTCCAGCGCTATGTGTGCACCCTCGTCCCCTTTTGCTGTTGACGCACGAAGGTCTATTTTTACTCCGTCGGCGGTCTCAAGCCTAGTGCGTTTTCACACCCTCGGGATTGCCGTCCAAGTGAAATGTTGTCAGACTAGAGAACAGTAGAAAAAGAATAATGATAAAAGAATAAACAAAGAAGGCGATAGCGCTGAAAAGGGATCTTGTGGTTGCAGAAGCGCCACACCCCATGATCACACATGCGTACAGACCTGGGAACGCGATGACAAAGAATTCTCTAGACGTGTATATATGTATAATGTATGTGTGTGTGTGTGTGCGCGCGCGCGTCTAGCATGTGGTTTTTCTTTTTCTTTTTTTTTTGTAACAAAAATGTGCCATGGGGAAACCGCACTCACCAAACAGCGATGTCAGAAATAGGCCCGGCCCATCTCTGCGTCGGTGGCTGCGAGTTTTTGTTCTTGATAGCTGAAGAGGCTGACAGAGGGCCCTGTGCTCTTCTTTCGCCCAAACATTCAACAGGACGCGGGAACGTCAATTTCCAGGCAAAAAAAGTTCTCCCGCGCAAAAGTCTTTTTCTTTTGGGAGACCGTGTTGCTCAGCTCCGACCCAGCTGATCAAAACTGGGCAATCGAGCTGGCCGAAGACGCTGAGCCCAAGGGCTCTTGGCCGACGCCTAGGATCACCATCTTCTCAATAAAGTCATTTCTCTCTCTCTCTCTCTCTCTCTCTCTCTCTCTCTCTCTCTCTCTTTTTCTGCATGGTATTTACAAGACTTTTTAGGGACTTTTGAAGCTTGAACTACTTTGGGAAGAAGACTATATTTTGCGTAAATTACTTATCTCGCTCTTTTCACCGGAGGTTCGTCCTAGATCTGGACGTCAAAGCTTGAATTGAATTGAATTGAACTGATCGACAATCGGGAGAGAAAAAGAGGGGGGGGGGGGGGGGTATTATAGGCTTGAGTACTTTTTTGTAGGAAATTCTAGGAGCGTAGGGGTTGAGAGTTGGACTAAGATTGGGGTGTGTTTGGCGGATGTTGGAGTGTGTGTATAAATCACTGCTTTTGACATATTTGCATAACATTACGAAGAATTCGAGCGCTGGCTTCGAGGTTATATAAAGGAAGGGAAGCATATGTATAAGAAGCAGCTTTGTTTCCTCAATGTTTTTTTTTTTTTTTAAGTTTTATTAAAAGAACTCTATTTTTTTTTAAGAAATAAATTATTTAGTGCCAACATAACCTAGTAAAAACAACGCGGGACCTTTCAATGCACACAGCGTGAGTCAGCCAGATTGAACCAACTTTAATAAGCAAATCGTAAAAGTCAGATATACGACACCGCAACCATACGGCTATGGGCGGTAGATTTCATTAGTAAAATTATCGAAACTGAAACTTGCCGGAAGTCAAACTCAAAGCATTTCCTACGCGCTAACAAAGAGTTACTTTTTGAATGTCGCTGTGAGCCATAATACAATTTCTAAAAAAAAATGTGCGTCATCTATGTAGCTGCTGCGCCAATAATCCGAGCCCGCCATTGTTTGGGCAGAGACACGCTCGGCATATGTTGGACACGAGGAATACGTCAGCGCTCGTCAAGGACTCGGATCCAATCACACGCTTCGTGTTCAATGAATGGATGGATGGATGGATGAATGTTAATGGCTATACGCTTTGTAACGGGCGGTAGCTTGCGCCACCTAGCCTAAACTAAACAAGGAATGGCGCGCCCGCCAATGTTACTTGATGGATTTCTGAACATAATTTATTGTGACAATCTATTTAACAAACCAGGAAACGAGAGGAATTATAAGAACATTTTCCCCTCGTTGCTTCCTTTTTTTAACCTTGTTACGAAAAAGATTTAACTTGTTTTGGTCTTATGAAAACAGTAACATTAATTTTATTTGCACATTTTGAATTATGCAATTTATTTTTTCCATGGATATTTCCCCGAATCATATGCATCATATCTAGTTTCAGGTAGACTTGATAAACTACAGCGCCTTAGCCATGGAAACTAATTTGAGCAATTTATTTAATGTGGGTTCGATTCCGTGACGATCACTCCGTACTTTGTTTTATCCACCGGACATGACGATCGATTGCATTCTTCGGGGTCAAATTGTTTTCGACCGGTTTATTGAATGGTTGAAACGTTTACGTCAGAGCTCTAAAACATTAATTCGTAAAGTTAATAAAAAAAAATACTCCGTGCGTTTTTTTGTTTTTTTTTCCCCTTTCAGAGATTCACACAGTAAACTTCAAAACACCAATAACGGTGTTTGGAAGGTGTTTAATTCCAAATAGACCCTTTCAACACGCTATTTTTTCTTTACAATAAATGTAATGTTCTTGATACACAAAATGAGTGCGGCAGAGAAGTGTCGTTACACCCTTTGGTGGGTTCGTGAAGGTGTTTTCGCCTGAATACACCTTTTTTCAACCTGAGCAAATGTTGATCGAGATACAAACCAAAATCGCGCAGGGCTTAAACAAATACAAGTGTAGAGGATTTGATCTTTTTTTTTGTGTGTGTGTGTGTGTTTGGGGGGGGGGGGGGAGATCAGTGTTTTGTGGTAGCCTCCGTCTATAAGAGCGCCGAAAAAAAATTCAAATAAAAGATTGTATTGCTCAAATGAAAAAGGACATGATAATAGCACGTTAAGTGTCCACTATCAATAACGAAATCGCCCATTGCACGCACCACTGCACAGAACGACACCTAAATTTATAGCACAACTGAAATGCAGACATAAGTAAAATTCCATTCACAAAAAAAAAAAAAAAAAAGTCTTCGTTCTACATATACTCAGCCAGGAAACCATCACGCAGAAAATGTAGCTCTAGCGGTTCGAACCGGATGCCAAACTTTCAGAACTAACCGTTATTTTCTTCAAAAGTTATAAATTATACAGTTTTTTAAAGGTGTCCGTGTTCTGACTTTTTTGTGAAATTCTTTCATAAAAATTGTATAAATGATTTTCAGAGAGTTTTTAACGGGAAAATGGCGACCGACAGAGCTATCGAATACATGAAGCTGAATGACGCCATTTACCGAAAACGGACGAAACTAGGCCCCATTTTTTCATTGAAGTTTTCAAAACATCACATGACTTTTGATTCAAATAATAACGGTTTATATTGAAACTTCGGCATCTGGTTCAGACCACCAGCGCTACATTTTGGCGGAAAAATAACACTCGGCAAAGCGTAGTTTTTGCAATAACAAAACAAAAAAAAAAACATTGTAATTAGTTATTTGTTTATTTATTTATTGGGGGGGGGGGGGGGGGAGCTTGATGTCCTGCGACGTTTCATCGACACGGCTGCGTTTCTTCAGCAAGACAGGATTGCATCGCCGTCCATGTGCGACGGTGTCGACAGCGAGGTTTTTCGCGCGGAAAACAAAACAAAATCACTTCTGAGAGTTAATTCACAGCTTCAGCTTTCTCGCAAACGCGTAGTGCATCGGTAAGCACAATACCGGCAGTTTCAGCGGAATTTTCCTTTACACAGCAGCACCAAAAAATGATTTGACACACGGTAAGATCCCATAAACAACGCGTTCATTCTGAAACCGAAACACCTTTTGGCAACAAGACGCCCGGAAAAAAAAAAAAAAAGAAAACGGAAGTTGCCAAAGATTGGTTTATAATAAATTATACTTCTATGCGTATGGAGTATTCGTGGTGTGTAGAAATTATTTATTTATTTATTTATTCTTTAACGCCTCCTTAGTGGTGCACTTATCAATGAGTCAATTAGTAGTAAAATGTTAAACAGGATAAAAGCGAAACATTAGGAAAAAACAATAGCCTCAACACACTTTCGAAATTTACACTCTTCATCAAAGATATCAAGACTAGCATTCCCACAAATCTGTTCTAAATGGTTATAAGTCAGTTGTAGGCCTGTCATGGGTGCAGCGTGGTAAAAATCGGTGGGTAAAACAAAGCACAAAGTCTACAAGACTTATGAGTAGGGTTCCGTGTTTTCGGTATATACCGATAAATACCGATATTTAACCCCCGAGGCGTTTTTTTTTTTTTCTGAATTGGTAAAAACCGAAAAACACCGAATTCAAGCTGCGGGAAAAATGGCAGCTTTGCTGAATCTTCTAGCCCGCTTTCTTTTCTCCTTGACCCGGAACACAGCCCCACTGAACTGTCCTTGGGGCCGTCCCTTTCTTTTGAAACCAAGGAGGAAAGGCGAAGAGGGACGGGGGGAAGGGGGGAGGGCAATAGGACAATGCATTGGCAGCTTCTGGAGAGCGCACAGCAAGGAATACCCAGTCTTGTCAAAAGCTTCTTTTGATTTTCTTGCCATCCCCGTTTCAAGCGCGAACGTGGAGCGTGCGTTTTCTGGACTGCGTTTCCTCAGCCGCAAGGAACGTGCTCCGATGACTGAGAAGTGTCTGACTGGTCTGACAATGTACATGTCAATTTTTTTCAATACGTTTTAGTTTTGATATCATGCTTCTGAAAGCGTCACGCTTTCTGTTATTTCCATATGTATGTGCATTGTGTGACGTGTTTGGTGTGTGTATAATAAACGTGTGTAATGTGAGGTGTGCCATGGTTTTTCTAGTAATTATGCAGTCGCTTTGCAACAAAAGCCCCGATAATCACCAATTACTTTCCAGCACTGAAATTAAACACCGAAAAACACCGATAAATAACCGTCGAATCTGAAGAAAAATAGATACCGAAAACGCGGAACCCTACTTATGAGGAACGTACAAGTAGATGTGACTGAGTAGCTCTGGGGAATCAATTATACCATTTACAATCTTATACAAATATGTCAGTTCACGAATTGTTCTCCTGTTGTCACGAGTTCACAAATCCTCTCATAACTATATAGAAATAATTATGTTGAAAATAACGATCAAACAAAACGCGAACAAATCTACGTTGAACACTCTCAATTACACCTGAATTTGTCACTCCAATACAGTTCCAGACAACTGAGGCATATTCAACACGACTACGCACTAGTGAAGAAAACAAACGTAAAATACAAAGTGGTTTAGAAAAACTGCGTGTCACTCGTGTAATGGTTCCCAGCACTCTAAAGGAAGCATTCGTAATTGTAAAGCATTCGTGATGATTGAAATTAATTGCAGGATCCATAAAAACGCCTAGATCACGGATGACCTCAACGCGAGTAATATTGGTGGAATCTAATACATAGGGAAAACTCAGAATTTTACGCTTCCTAGAAAAGGACATAACTTTCGTCTTTGAGTTGGTCATTTGAAAAACACCACGCCAAAATAGAATCTATATCACACTGAAGATATTCACAATCGTCAACCGTCTTAACCGCTGTAAACAACTTAATAACATCAGCAAATAACAAAAACCGCGTGTGTTTAAAGGGCAACTCCGCTCAATTCCCAATATTTCGGGATAATGAGGGATTTCGAATTAAAAAGCCCTAGTAAAAGACACTACATCATTTGCTTCGCGAAACATGGGATATATATTTTTAAATCTAATTTTAAACACGAGCGGAAATCGAAACCGAAACTTCGGCTCCGTCCGGCAACATTGGCCTCGGGCCGCCAAGTACTTGGCCATCACGTGGTACGAGATGTCACGTGATCCTCGGCCCAACGAAGGGCGGGCGTGCGGCAGGCCCGAGTGTCGTCTGCACCGCACTCTTCGCCATATTTTGGTGTCTACGGCATTCGACGACGTCTGCACAACTGCGGCATAAGTCTGCGCACGTGGTGTCCGTAGTGTGGACGAAACTCCGAGATACATTAATCACAAACGGTGCGACGACGACGGTGGTTGTGACGCGGAAGACGGCGGTAACGGCGGGACCACGGCGGGCGGCTCCCAGGAAGCGCTCTGCGCAGGCGCGTTACGCCAATCACGTGGACACCGCTGGGAGCTGAGAGGCAACGTTGCTGACGTCATGCGCTACTCTCGCCCGGAGAAGTAAAAACAAGCAAAAGGGGGCCATGATGATGACGTTTATTTATTTATTTATTTATTTATTCAATACTGCAACCTCATTGAGGTTTTAGCAGGGTGGACACTGTGGTACAACAAAATACACCAATCTTCACGAAAAAGTACATGACAGTATAAAGACACGCTGCAAACTATGTCCCGATCACCAGGCCGTTTCACACAAGTCATTGCGATACACTTGTAAAAAACATTTCAAAACGCCGTTCAGTAGTTGAAAAATATACATTTCCATCACACTAACAAAAGGGAAAACAAACAGGTATAAAAGCCATATTCATCCGTGCCTTAGTGACATGATCGCTTATCAATGGCCAAAAAAAGGGGAAGGAAGGAAAGTAAGAATTCGATCGTCATCAACACACAACATTTCAGAAACCTTATTTGCTTTATCGTCAGCTCGGGGAGATAAATGCGATGCTTATCTTTTATTCTTGATCTGCTTTATCAAGTTGTGATAGGAAGGTCGCCAGAGAGTCACTGCCTTCAACTTCTGGCCCGAGGCAGTTCCATTCACGAATTGTCCTCGGAAAGTATGATTGCGCGAAAACGTCGTTATGGCTGGAATATTCCTTCAATGAAAGCGAATGAGAGCGTCTTGTAACGCGCGGTTGGAAAAATGAAATAAAGTCACTTTTATTTATTTTTAGCTGGTTATTTACTAGTAGGAAAAAAAATTTAAGTCGTTCTCGTTGACGTCTCAAACTGAGGCTTTTAAGATTAGCCGCTGCCATTAGGGCGGTTGGTGACACCGACCAGCTATACGAACTGTACACAAATCGTGCTGCCTTTCGCTGAATACGCTCCAGTTTATCTTTCGCTGTTGCAGTGTAAGGGTCCCAGACTATTGCCGCGTACTCGAGGATAGGCCGTACGTACGTTTTAAACGTAAGAAGTCTTACTTCTGAAGATGGACAGTCTCTAAGAAATCGCCTTAAGTATCCCAGTTTCTTAAATGCTTTCTTGGTAATATAGTCTATGTGGTGGTTCCACCTCATGTCGCTTGTAAGCATAACTCCCAAGTATTTAAATGAATCTACCTTATTAAGTTGGGTGTCCTGTAAAACGTATGGGTTATCTAGGTGTTGTTTTTTTCTAGTGAACGTCATAGTTACCGTCTTTTCAAGGTTCAGTGACATTTGCCAATTCTCACACCAATTAGAAATTCTCGCCAGGGCTGTGCTTAATAGCGCTTGGTCTTCAGTACTACGTATTTCATGGAATAGTACGCAGTCGTCCGCAAAGAGCTTGATTTGTACCGGAATATTGAGGAAAATGTCGTTAATACAAACTAAAAAGAAAAGTGGCCCGAGGACGGACCCCTGGGGCACCCCTGAGTCGACAAAGACCGGACTTGACCGGGTCCCACCCATACACACTGACTGTTCTCTTAAGGAAAGATAATCTTGGATCCAGTTGCATAGCATGTCGTTTTTTTAAAGCATCCTCAGTTTTAAGAGTAGCTTGGAGTGTGAGACCCGGTCAAAAGCCTTTGCGAGGTCCAAGAATATTGCGTCGACTTGGCCTCGCCTATTGAGTACTTCTGTAATGTAATGGACTGTTTCTAGTAACTGTGTACTTGTCGAAAAACCCTGTCTGAACCCGTGCTGTCTATTGTCCAATAATTTGTTGCTCTCAAGAAAATATGCGATGTGTTTGAAAATGACATGTTCCAGGATCTTTCCAGACACACACAAGAGCGATATTGGTCTGTAGTTTGTTAGAAGCTGGCTATCTCCCGATTTAATACTGGGGTAATTTTGGCACGTTTCCACTCCCGTGGTACCTTACACGTCGAGATAGACTTCTCATATATTATACAGAGGTACTTAGCACACCATTGTGCGTACCTCTGCAAGAAAGCATTTGGAATGTCGTCAATGCCTGGGGATTTTTTGGTATCCAAATTGAGTAGCAGAGACAGAACACCTGATTCTGTTATGGACAAGTTGGTTAGGGATGGAGCAGAAGTTTGGGGCTCACTAATTTCGGTGTTATTATCGTTATCGACCGTGAATACTGATTTAAAATATCGGTTGAAGCAGTCTACCAAGGCGGACGGGTCACTAATAATGCCTCCATCCACTGACAGACTAGAAACAGATTCTGTCTTTTTTGACGACGAAAGGTATCTCCAGAACTTAAGTGGTGAAGTACGCAAAAATGAGACCAAGGTTTCGTTGTGATATCTATCTTTCGCTTGTTTTATATGGCTAGTCAGGTCTACGCGTAATTTATTTAATCTCTCAATGGCCGGAGAGGACGATGCCCGCTTACAGGATTTTTGTAATCTTTTAGCCTTCCTTTGTAGCTGAAGTATTTGCCTTGTAATCCAAGGGTTTTTCTTATTTATAATCTTGCTTCTGGTGGGAACACATTGCCTAATACATTCATGAACAATTTCTTTGAAGAATGCCCACAGTTCGTCCACGCTATTAGAGTCTAGCTCGCTCATTGTTTCGAACTCAGAAAAATGAAGATCTAACCTGTCAAGAACACCCTCATCATCAGCCTGCAGAAAATTAAGTACCCGAGTTGTTTTGCGTGGTTTGTGGGGACAGAGTTCGACAGTTATCGTGAACAAAACTACCTTGTGGTCAGATATTCCTGGGAGCAACGTAGTGTGCGTAGAATGACTTGCAAGCCTATCACTGATTAAAACCAAATCCAGCGTTGATGCTGACCCGCCACTTTCTCGTGTCGGTTCTTTAACCAATTGCGTAAGGTTATGGAAAACTACTATGTCAACCAGTGGTTCTGCTGAAGGCGCAAGAAAAATTGGGACCGGGCTTGTCCAGTCGATGTCGGGGACGTTGAAGTCACCCGCGACTATGAGGTTACGATTACTTAGACAATGGCGACAGAGGTACTCATTTAGATTGTAGAAAAAATCGAGATCCGTTTGAGGGGGGCGGTAAACCGCACCGATAATAACGTTGTTTTTTCTAAGGGTCACCGATGCCCAGACACATTCTATTCCCTCGATATCTTCCAATCTGCTCAGAACTAGCGATTCGTCGTACACAATAGCGACACCCCCACCTCGACCTTCTCTGTCTTTGCGTAAAATTCGATAGCCTGGTGGACAAATTTCGTGATCGCCAATCTCTGGACGGAGCCATGTTTCTGTTATTATGATTATATGCGGTGAGTAAGTTATTATTAAGCTTTCAAGGAGTGCGATCTTGTTCACAATACTTCTAGCGTTAACATTGATGCAACGTAGTTCTTCGTTATGGTATGTTTGTCATGTTTGGGAATCGCATTCCCTTGCACGGGAAGGAAGCTTCTCCCTGGTATTGTTTGTCGCATCCCACGCGAATAATTCTTTGCCGATCCTCAGTTTGTCATGTACCAGGGATACCTTAACTCCGTCCCGTCTAAGGTTGGAACTACTGTCCCACAATAACTTTCTTATATGTCTAGTTTCCATCGAGTAGTCCTCACGAATCGAGAAGTCAGTCCCTTTGAGTCTATAGCAGTTTTTCAGGATATTCATCTTATCGTAAAGTTCATGAAATTTTATTATCACGGGTCTTGGGCGGTCCGAACCTCCTCTTCCTAATCGGTGCAGCCTTTCAATAGATTTTACTTTGACGTTAAGTATTTGCTCAAATATATTTGTCACCGTTTCTGTGTACAGTGAATCGTTTGTTTCTTCCGCTGTCTCGGGAACCCCGTATATGATTAAGTTGCTACGTCTACTTCTGTCCTCGAGATCTATAGTTCTTTCTACAGCTGCAATAGATTTGTGTAACGTGGTCATGTTAGACTGGAAGTTAGCCTGGAAGTCATGGGCAGCCTGCCCTGTTGTCTCTAAGCTCTGGATTCGATTTTCATAAGACTGTAGCCTGCTCTCAATGCCCTGAATTGACCTTTCCAGTTTCTTCTGGGCATTCTTAATTTCCGTCAAGCTGCCCATGACCTCAAGACGCATCGTTGTTTGACTACTAAGAATTTCAGCGATCTGTTCCTCTAGTTGGGTTGGACCGGGGTTGGATTCGACGTCACCACAAAGCATGATTAGTACACGTTTCAGTTTCATCAGAAACCAACAAAGTTTCAGAGCACTTTTCAAAATACAGCTTGGGCACGTCAGCTGAACAAGGCATACATTATTCGATCTTTTTGTAGAATAACAGCAACTAACCTGCATGTGATAGATGAAGGGATTAGCCATCTTCACAGGCTGCGCGCTGACGTGCCCACTGAAGTGCCGC
Source organism: Ixodes persulcatus (assembly GCA_013358835.2). Taxonomy (NCBI): domain Eukaryota; kingdom Metazoa; phylum Arthropoda; class Arachnida; order Ixodida; family Ixodidae; genus Ixodes; species Ixodes persulcatus. Next base: position 237,059 of record JABSTQ010010397.1, read on the forward strand.
TCGGACGACGGCTCTCTTATATGGCTGCTGGTTCCTGTAGACGGCGCTGCGTTCTTGCTTGGGTCTTGCATGACGATCGGGAGGTGACACAGCGATCCTTGGTGATAGTCTGTCGAAGATTTGCTTGGTGTTTCCGCGTAGATTTCCGAGTGCGCCGCGATAAGCAGGATGACCTGCATGTGATAGATGAAGGGATTAGCCATCTTCACAGGCTGCGCGCTGACGTGCCCACTGAAGTGCCGCTCGTGGTGGTGGTATCTTGTTTTGGTTTTCCGTCCCCTAGGTTAGCCTAGCAATTTGTGCCGGCGTTGGCAGGGGACGAGCCCTAAAGAGGGCTGTTTGTAGATCATCTCCCTGGAGCTGTTTGTCCCCAGGTCTGTTCATCTTGCTCTTGTCTAGAGTCGCGCCGCGAGTCCCGTACCGCAGAGAAACTGTAGAAGCACCTTAAAAACCTTCCGGCATTCTCTTTTTTGCTCCTTGTGGAAAAGCAGCAGTCTTCGTCGTCGCTGTTTTTAGTTTTTTTGCTTCCGATAGAACAG